>AWWV01015887.1:0-41635 GCA_001974805.1 Corchorus capsularis | reverse complement strand
TGAATTTTCTTTTTCTTAGTTATAGGTCATTTTGCATTTTCAATTCAAGGGAATCAATCACGCAATGGAGACAAGGAAAGGAAGCACACATGAAGAGCAATTGGAGCTTACACTTTGCAAAAATAGAGAAGCTTTCTTGAACTCTAATCTCATTTAATTTCCTATGTTTGATTGATGATTGATGCATATCAATTAATTTTCTTGGATTGAATGTTTTTTCATGCATAATATCATTGTATAATTGTCTTATGCATCTCATACATATAGACTCTTAAGTGATAAGAACATAAGGTCAATCTTTTGATGGTCATCAAGTGGAATTTTTGGTGAAAATCAAATGTTTTTGGATTGAAGAAATTTGGGGAATATGGTAAGATTTTTGGATGCTAATTGAGTTGAAGTTGGAATCGAATTTGGTAGCGAAAATCGAAAGTTGGAAGCAAAATTAGGAATCAAGCCCGATCCCAGCTGGGGTCCCATGCCGCAAGCCTGGGCACCCAGCTGGGAAGCCCCAGCGCCTAGCCGCAAGTACCAGCGCTGGAGGCCGATCCAGGGTGGGCACCCAGCCGCTTTGCCTGCGCATCCAGCCGGTTGGCTTGGGCACCTAGGTGCCGCGGGCTGTGCGCGGACAGCGCCTAGCACCCATGCCCATGTCAATGTCACCCAACTCACAACACCCATCACTAATCCCCTGTTTTCTAAGTGATTTTTGGAAAAGATTTGTTCTTTGGATATTCTTATAAATTATAACCCTTCTATGTGGGATTCGACCCCTACTTGCCCTAACTATTCTAGTTAGTTTTTGTGGGGATTATTTTCATGATTGTTGACGATCGATCAAGGCCATTGGGGTGAGGCAGTCCAAACGAATCAAGAAGGCTTGAAGCTGGTTGCAGAAACTCTTATGCGAGCAAGGAACAAGGTTCATAGCTCTTTGCATGCATCTACATTAGCTTTCTCTTGGAAACATTTCCTCTCATCTCATCTGCATCTTTTGCATTTTGGATATTTTGGCACTTGTGTTTGCCTTGGATATTGTTTTTATTGCTGTTTTTTTCTATTCTCTTCCCTTTTCCTTTAATGGCACTAATGGAGCCTTTGGATTCTGATTTGAATATTTTTTTTAAGTAGGTGCTGATTCTGAAGCTAAGCTTCCTATCTTGTGGATTGCTGCACCTCGTATTTGTGTTTGCTAACTCTGTTTTACAGGATTTCAAACCCTTTTGTTGATTATGACAAAAAGGGGGAGAAATTATTGGCTCGAATTGAAATGCTAGCTATCTGAGTTAGTCGGAATAATCCATGCCTACACTTTAATGGGAACAACTTTCAGCATGATACCTTGCATGGCATAAAGGAAACTTTATGACATGCGGGTTGGGGTTAGAGGGGATGATGAATTGACTACTCAAAGGGGGAGCCTAATGCATTCAACAACTGATATGAGAGCTCACAAGCAAAACTTCACAATTGGTATCGATATTTCTTTTACAATTAGTGGGACTAATATTTCTATATTTCTGATGCCACTAACTACTCTGTTTTAATATGTTTCTTGAGTTACATTCTATCTCACTCTATTTTATGCTCTATCATGACTAAGTAGTTTATAATGCTCTGATATCTTTAACTGCTTAGTGTATCATTCTTTTTTAGATAGATATTACTGATTGATCACTGTCCCTTATAGTTTTCAATCTCTTTACATTGATGCCTTTGTCTCTGCTATAGTTCTTTTGCTCTGATCAATCTCACATGATCTAAAGCTCTATTGCTCAGACCAATTGCTTTTGAAACTAGTGCACATACTCAGGGGGAGCTTGGTATGAATCTCTAAACTGTAAATAATTCCTTACTTATGTTTCAACACTTCAATTAAATGAGTGTTTTGTCATCATCAAAAAAAGGGGGAGATTGTTGACTCCATAGGTTTTTGATGATAACAAAACATTCTATATTAGTGAGCCTAATCAAGCTATCTAGTATGCAGTGACAAATTGAGTGATATACTTAATGAATGGTTATGCGCAAAACAATCCACACAAAACTCTATATCAGAGAAGAAGCATGCTATAAGTAAAGCCCTCATGTAAAGCGCAAGTCAAGAGATATTGAAGAAGGTTTAGTTCAGCACATCAATCTGAAGATAATTATTAGTGGGACTAATGCCAGATGCATTGGATGCATATGAAGAATTGACATACATATACATAAAGAAGGTAGTCAGTTGGAGCAGAATTAGTGCCAACAATTTTGGAGCACACTTTAATGGGACTAATGAAGATCGTCAGCTTAACAGACAATTTTTTGCCAGCGCCGGAAAAAGACAAAATAACGGCTAGAAACTTCAAACGGTCACAACAACAGTTAGTTTTGGCAGATTTATATTTAAGGCAAAAAAATGACCGTTGAGAAGCAGATTTGAGTATTCAAGAAGCCTAAACAAAGATTAACTCTCAAGAATGTCTACCAAGTCATACGGCTTGATAGAGTTTTAATTTTTTTTTTCGTTTTTTCAGAATGATTTATTGAAATCTAGGTTTTGATTTCACATTCACTTTCTTTTGTCCATTCATATTTTTTTTTATCATTTGTTAATAATAGAGGAGCTATAGAATTTACTAAAGTCTAGGCACAATGATAAGTTCAATCGCTTGGAGAATTGCTTATTTCAATTGACTAATAATTTTCTTGTAGGAAAATCTGCTTGTATAGAAATTGTAAGGCTTACTCCAGAAAGCTTACAGGTGGTCTAACTTTCAATTTTCTTTCTCCACCAAGATTACATGTGTCTAATACTACATGTATCTAGCAAAGGTGAACCAATTATTATTGGGAGTTGCTAAACACCGCCCCTAAATTGCTATTTACCGTAGCAAAGGTGAACCAATTATTATTGGGTGTTACATTTTTGCCCTTTACTTCATTTTCTGACTTTTCAAATTCTCTAAAATCCTCTGAAATCTTCAAGCTACTGTTGCGACGTCCGGGTCCGGGATCCAAACCCTATCGATGAACGACTTAAAAGATACTGGACTACGGAGTTGCCACTAATCTTTTTTTGCCTAGGTGTGATTAGCCATCTACCAGATTATTAAGCCTAATGTTAACCTAAACTTGGCGAAGGTAACACTAAACCTAATAAACGGTCTTCTAACCAGAGTCTTAAAGGTTCGAGAATCGGGTACGCGTGGGGAAGGATTAGCACCCCCACGATGCTCGTCAAAAAGACGGCACTGACTAATCTACAATTAACTGTGGGTTTCTATTATTTGTTGTCCCTATTCTTAAGTATCTTCATGCCATTGAACTCTCTTATTAATCTTTGAAAGAAAATAGACTAGCAAAAATGGATTTTGGATTTTGAAATATAGGAATGTTGGGAACTTTCCCGTTTATTGTTTGTTCTCTTTTTGGGCTCCTCATGAGAGGATTTTCTTTAAAACTTACCATTAAAACGACTCTATTTGAAAAATGCTGTGGAGGGGAACTTTCCCACTTTGAAAACTTGAAAAAACTTCTTTTTGATTTTGAATTTTGAATTTCTTTCTGGACTTTTGATTTTGGAAACCTTTTAGTTCTTAAATTTGTAAGCTTCAATTTTTTCATTTTGATTTTTCTTTGGAAAACTAAAAGAGAACAAGTCTCAAGCACAAACTCGTTTTTTTAATTTTTTTGAAAAATAGCTTTATTCTTTTCTTTTTTTATTTTGAGTTTTTCTTATCAATTAATTTAAAATTACTAAATCTAAATCCTAAATGCATGAATGCACATGATGCATGTTTTCCGGTTTAAGATTAATTACCCACCAATTATACGAGGAACACCTTTGGGCGCCTCCCAATAAATGGTAAACGGCCTCCGGAAATTTCCAAGGCTCCGGGAGAAGGCGACCAAACTCAGATACGCATGAATGAGCCGCCCTTCTTTCCCATCATAGGAGTCAGTTTAATTTATCTCAAATGAACATAGATAATTGCCATAAGTTATAAAAATTAACATGAATGCAAATGTCCTAGTCTATCTCTTTTTGGATTTTTGATTATCTTGAAAATTTAATATACCAACTTAAATCTACTATTTTAATAGAAAATTAAGACTAATCCTAAATTAATTTATGAAATTAGAAACTTAATTGAAATAAAACTAACCCAACAGCTTAAATCAATATAATAAGCACAATAAAATATATACTCAATATATAGAGAAAAGTCCAAATAATAATTCCAAGTCCAAACATAAGCATTAAGACCCAAACATGAATTTATATTTACTAGGGTCCAACAATTTTAACCGACCCAAATTTAAATTTTCTAATTTCTAAATTATTTAATTATCAAAAGGCCATTTAAATTATTAAACTACCTACTCATAAACATAAAGTCAACTTTGGGTTTCCAAATTCCCATATTTAGTTCTCCAGCTAAGGCTTTTGCTCCTAATTACTAGTAATATTTAGCTCCTAAATTAAAGACCTTTAGCTCTAATTACTAGAAAATAACTCAACTTTATCAATCAAATTAATTCCCTTTTTCTTTTTTGCACCAAACCTTAATTTCGTCTCTGAACCATCTTTAAATTCCAAATTCTAGGATATTTTATTGGAACTTGATTTATTATGATAATAACTAATTTAATCCTAAATCTAAGCTGAGAGGGACCAGGTTGCAGAAAAATCTAACGAATTAGTGACCGAATTGTTTGAAAACTAAAGTAGGGAATCTGAAAGCATAATAATACCAGGACTTAATTGACAAGCTTAATAAATAGCAACACTCAGAGACATATAAACCACACAAAATGACATGCCTATAAATACTAACTCATTTATTATTTTCAGAAGACTTAAAAACCATACCTTGCCGTCCTCTCTCTCTTAGAGTCGTCGGAAATCACCTCAGCCACTGTCGCCGCCATGCACCACCGCGTCGGAGAGATTTCCGACCACCGTTGGGGTCCAAAGAAACCAGAAAGCGCCGCCTTGACCTCTTCTTTTCGGATCTGGTACAAGCTTTGCCTGAAACCACCTCCGAAAGTTTCAAAAGCCACCACCCGACCTCTATTTTGCAGTGCTCCGATCTCCCTCTCTGACCGTCGGTTGGAGTCGGTTTCGAGGTATATTACTCTACTTTCTTTTCTCTATTTTCCCATTGAATCAATTTTGTAAACCAAGGCCTAACTCTAAAAAACCCCAAATCTGGCTCTAACGATCCATAACTCCCTGTTTTTGTTGTTTGTTTTTGGAAGGGAAACCGAAAGGAAGGAAGGATATCGGAGAATACGTGGAAAAGGAAACTTAGAAAGGTAAAATAACTCGATATTTTTGGGTTTTCTTTGTTGTTGTAAAATTAGTGTAGACACCCATTTTTGGTCCTATATCCTTTAATTTGCATTATTTGTTTCTATGTTTGCATTATGGTCATTTAGGAGCATTTTAGTCATTTTAGTGAAATGGTAGTTCATATTTAGCCTATGGCAGAATAATTGATTTAGTAAGTCTTTTTATTTGGTATTTAGTTATCATGGGCATATAAGATTCAAAAACTCAAAAGCACCTGCCATCTTAACTTATCACTTATCACATTTGCATACTACATTGGCATTCCAGTTTCGAGGCTATTACATTTGCATTATAGTTTCAAGGCATCTGCATTGTAATTTGGCATCCTTCTCTACTAATCTATTTTGGACCATTCATATGAGGACTATTTCACTTTTATTACATTTGGGCTTATTTTTGCTTAATTGGACTATCCTTTCTTGTTGATCATTGATCATTTGGTTAATGGGTCTTTATCTCTTAAACTCTTTTAGACTTCTTTGGGCTTAGTTAGGAGGGACCCAATTCTTTTTATTCCATTTCCAAGAACATCTTAGCATTAATGTTGTTTCATTCACAAAAGAAAAATGCCAAAGATAGAAATTGAAGAAAACACAAAAAGAGTTTTATTTTCCAGTTATTTACGATCCCTTTCACCATTTACAAAACACCAAAAAATGGTTTTATTTACATTTCCCTCCATGGAAAAAGGGGAAGGACAAAATTGATCTCTTCTGCTCGGGCTGGTATGCAAATTGGTGTTGGTCCCCTAAATGGCTACAATTACATTTACATGGTGCGCATGCTGCAGTTTCCCACACAAGTACCGAGTTTGGCCATCTCATAAGTCCCTGCAAAACAAAGTCAGCTGCCAGGTTAGTCACAAGCAAGATTTTAGGCGGTTAAAAATTGGACGACATACAAAGCTTGAATTTCTGATGACACTTAAAGGTCCCTTTGGAGTTTCTCTTAGTGGAGTTTCATGCATAGTCAGTTTCGACAATCATGTATGGTAAACTCATCGCTTTAGAATTGAATGAACATTCTCTAGTCTCAAAATACTCAAGCAAATTCAGAAACAAAGCAGAGCTCAAGGCATGCAAACATTGCAGCCCATGTGTAGCAGATTCAGTGTTAGTCAAAGATAGAAACATAAGGGCGGGATAAAGTAAAAGAGAAAGTTCCATATACAGAATTCAAAATGCAACAGCATAGAATCATGTGCAAAAGTTTGGAAGGTGCATGCAGGGTAACTACTATGCAAAGCATGTCCAATTCAACATGAGGTAAGGCAATCGGAATCCAAAGGCGAGGAAAGGGCAAGCAATACACAAAAGAAAGCAGGAATTACCAAAGGAATGTGAATGCAAAAAGACAGTGTAGAATGGTCAGATTTATGCAAAGCTGATCACAGGGGTGACTTTAATCAAGGAGGAAGCAAATCAGGTTCAAATTTGAGGGAGTAGCAGAGAAAACAACAAGCATACAAAGGCATTCAAATCAAATCACCATCACATTTTTGCAATTCAATCTAGTACAGCCAAGTTAAAGTCGATTGCAGGCAATCTCAAACCAATAAAGATTATTTCAAACTAAACCAAGCAAGCGGACCATTGGACCACAAAACTAAAACAAAAGAGAGACCAACCTAGTCTTGCAAGCTTTTGATTGGCCCTCCAAGGGTGAGGTGGCACCCTTCTTTGTCCAACTCAGCACACCTGCACGAGAAAGGAAGGCACACACGTGAGAAGCAAATTATCAAACGGACAAAAATAAGCTAAGGACAAACAGAGAGAGCAAATATACCAAAACCGTGGTATTTTCACACGGTTTCCTTCAAACAAAAACCGCCTGAAGATTGTTGGTTTCCCCAGATGGTCCTTACACGGCTTTAACAAGGGAGTGTCACCTGCATACAGGACAAGGGGAGAAAATTAGCACAAAAAGAATAAATCAGAGAAATTGCAAAAGAGGGAGGACGATAAGATAGAAAATACAACCTAGTACCTACGGTGAAAAAAATCTTGAGGGCTTTAAATAGAACATTTTCAAAGAGAAAAGGGGAAGGAAGATGTTTTTGAAGGCGGTAGGGTTTTGAAAGGAGGTTGGAGATTTTAGAGAAGTTGAGGGTTAAAGAAAAAGAAAAAGTTTCCTAAGTTCTTAGCTCTTCATTTTTTCAGGAATACAAAGAAAATAAGAGGTAAAACAGAAGGTTGTAGAGAGAGAGAGGAGAAGGGTTTTAGGGAAAGAAGAAGAGATGAGGTTTTTTTTTACAGAAAATACAGAAAAATAATCAGAAAAAGAGGCTTAAGTATTACCTGGGAGTTGAGGATTCAAGGCTTTGTGTGGTGAAATCAACTTAGGGGTTTCGAAGAGGAGAGTGAAGCGGTTTAGTTTAAGTCGGAACAAGGGACTTCCCGGCGGCGCCGCCAGGATTTTGGGGTATAGGTTTCGGTTGAAGCTAGAGGTGGAAGTTTGGAGTTGGGTGTTTCGGACTTCAGTTTCATTCGGTGGTTACATATAGAAAAGGGACAGGAACGACATACCTTAAATTTCAGGGCGATCCGACGGTGTGTTTCGCCGGATCGGAAGTGGGAAGTAGGTTCGGTATAGGCTAGATTCAAAGGGTTAGGGGGTATTTCGGAGAGAACCAAGGCCGGATCTGAGACGGCGACGGCGAGGAGCAGCTTTCGGCACATTCTCGGTTCCATCGGAGGTGCCTGGTAGTCCCGGCACGGTGGCACGCGGCGGTCCGTCTGGGAGGCGCGGTTTCAGGCCATAGAGGGGGTGGCGACGCAGGGACAAAGGAAAGAAGAAGATGAAGCTTGAAAAATAGGGTTAGGGTTTTGTATTATTTATACTAACCCTAGAGCCCGACCCGTTTCCCATTGGATGACCCGCGGGCTGACCCGCTCCAGGTAAGGGTCTAATTCTTTTTAATTCAGCCCCTATTTCATGCATTTAGATCCTTTAGGTTGTCATTTAGTTCAATTGAGTACAATAAGTTGATGGAGTGTTCATTTAAGTCTCAAATGCCCAATTTCGCTTAAAATTTAGTAATTAAGTTCAATAATCTTGTGAAAGAAATAAAAAATGTATGAGACAAAGCATTTGAATCCATGTTTATATGTTATTAAATATCATGCCATTTGAGATTAAATAATTTGGACCCGATGATGGAACGATCAATTGGGACTTTGACAATTTTTGTCAGTCTCAATTCGAGTTTCCTAGGCTTGAAACATTTATTTGGGGGTCTTACCAATCAAGTGGAAGGTGCCCAAATGATGTCTCTCGTATAACCACTGTGTAAAATATTTGCTAAACCGGAATTCATTCATCATATGCATCCATACCTCAAGAGATAATCAATAATTAAGCTAAAAAATGAAAGCAAAATAAGCAAAAAGTAAAAATAAAAGGATTAATGAAGTAATCAGCAAATCGGTGATCAAGAGTCAAAGTGAAAAGATAAAAAAGTAGTAATCAGTCAATTGGTGATTAAGAGGAAGTAAAAGGATTCATTAGTAAATTGATAACTAAGAGAGGAAGTAAAAGTAGCAATCAGTAATTAAGGGTCAAAGTAAAAGGGTAAGTCAATAATTAAGAGTCAAGGTAAAAGGATTAATTAGTAAATTGATAATTAAGAGAAGAAGTAAAAGAAGTAATTGGTCAATCAGTAAAAGTAAAAGGATAAAATAAAAAAGAGAAGTAATCAGTAAAAAGAAATAAAAGAGGAAGTGATCAGTAGAATGGAGTGAAAGTAAAAGAAGTAATCAGTGAAATGGAGTAAAAGTAAAAGAAGTAGTCAGTAAGTTGGTAATTAAGAGTAAAAGTAAAAGAAGTAATCAGTAAAGAGTAAAAAAAATGGTAAAAAGTAAAGAGTAATCAGTAAAGAGTAAAATGGTAAAATGGTAATTAAATTCAAGAGAGTAAAATAGTAATTAGTAAAGAGAAAAAGAGTAAAGAGTAAAGAGTAATCAGTAAAGAGAAAAAGAGTAAAGAGTAATCAATAAAGAGTAAAATGGTAAAAAGTAAAGAGTAATCAGTAAAGAGGAAAATGGTAAAGAGTATAGAGTAATCAGTAAAGAGAAAAGAGTAAAGAGTATAGAGTAATCAGTAAAGAGAAAAGAGTAAAGAGTATAGAGTAATCAGTAAAGAGAAAAGAGTAAAAAGTAAAGAGTAATCAGTAAAGAGAAAAATGGTAAAATGGTAATTAAATTCAAGAGAGTAAAATAGTAATTAGTAAAGAGTAAAGAGTAATCAATAAATAGTGAAATGGTAAAAAGTAAAGAGTAATCAGTAAAGGGGAAAATGGTAAAGAGTATAGAGTAATCAGTAAAGAGAAAACAGTAAAGAGTATAGAGTAATCCGTAAAGAGAAAAGAGTAAAGAGTATAGAGTAATCAGTAAAGAGAAAAGAGTAAAAAGTAAAGAGTAATCAGTAAAGAGAAAAATGGTAAAATGGTAATTAAATTCAAGAGAGTAAAATAGTAATTAGTAAAGAGTAAAGAGTAATCAGTAAAGGGTAAAATGGTAAAAAGTAAAGAGTAATCAGTAAAAAGTAAAATGGTAAAGAGTAAATAGTAATTAGTAAAGTGAAAATGGTAATCAGTAGAAAAGAATAAAAATGGTATTCAGTAAAAAGAGTAAAAATGGCATTCAGTAAAAAAGCTAAAAATGATAAAAGTAGCAAAAGTAAAAATGGTAATCAGTAAAAAGAGGATAATTAGTAAAAATGGCAATTAATAAAAAGAAGAATACGTTAGTTAGTAATTTAGTTAATATAAAAGAGTCAAATGGCATGAATATACTTAAAGATAGAAAACCACCAAATATGGAAACCCACAGTGAAGTCTAGATTAGTCAGTGCCGTCTTTTGACGGGCGTCGTGGGGTGCTAATCCTTCCCCACGCGTACCCGACTTCCGAACCTTTAGGACTCTGGTTAGTAGACCGTTTATTAGGTTTAGTGTTACCTTCGCCAAGCTTAGGTTAACATTAGACTTAATAATCTGATAGGTGGCTAATCACACCTAGGTTAAAAAAGATTAGTGGCGACTCCCTTAGTTTTATAGTTTTTATAGTCGTTCAGCGGTAGGGTTCGGACCCCGGACCCTCACGTTGCGATAATTAGGAGAAAAGAAAAGATGAAGCTTTTTCGGCTTCTCCTTTTTTTTATTGTTAATGCTTAGAAAATGAAGAAATCTTTTTCGGGGGGTTTTTTTTAAACCTGTCTGATAGGGTTTTTCTCTTGAAAACTGTGTCTCTCCCCTTATGGTTTTAGGAAATGTTAGCTTATATAGGACCTCTTAAGTGATTTCTTTCTGCGTGCTGATGTGTCTGGACGATGTGGCATTTGAGTGAGCATGTGCATTTGTCTACATTTGTTTTGTTGAGTGATGTGGCATTATGGATGCTGAAATGGTTCTTCCACTGAATTTTGATTAATGGCTTGAGATACTTGCACTCTGACTTGGAATTTTGCTCTCTTTTGATTTGGTAAAGGCTCGTGTCTGCATGTGTTATGCTCATGCTTTGGATGTTGAATTCTGCTGTATGAAGCTACATGTGCATCCTCTTGTTCTGTTTCATATCTACCATTGAATTTTGTTCATTTCCTTGTGTATCTTCAATCTGATGGCTACTGTTAAAAATGCATTCTCTCTTGGATGTGTTGGCCTATACTTGATTTTTCTTTGGGACAAATTTCTGAATGATTGAAACTTGGTCGGCAAGTCCTGCTTAATTCCATGCTAATTGCAATCCAATTTTGTTTGCTTGCGATTAACTAGCTGCTGACTCTGATGATTCATTTGCTTTGTCTGTCCAGGTGGCAAAGGAGAAGAAAGGGGACAAGAGAGAAGTGCCAAGTTGGAAACCATTTGCAATTTTTTTTGTATTTTTGTTCAATTCCTTTGTAAATTAAGAAACAGATATGGCAATCTTTTTGTATTTTGTAATATGTCTCCTCTGGTATCTAAATCAAATGAACATGTAAATCAAATGGACCTTCCTCAATTTGCAATTTGAATGCAAGCCCGAAAGTGAATAATGACAAGAAATGATTGGCCCACTTAGAGCACCATAAGTCCAAATGCAGCAAGTGAAAGTTTAAAGCCAATTGGTCTGAAATGGAAGAGAAAATAGCATAAATGGACTTGACCCAAGGATAAAAAGAAGAAATTGGCCAAAAGATAAAAGAGAATAAATAAACATGGGTTTAAGGAAGGATAGGTACTTTAAGTAACGATCAAGAGGAAAAAGGGATTTAAATTAAAATGAAGTACTAAAAATGGGTGTCTACAGTTGCCTCTCTTTGCGAGCTGGAAGTCTGCAAAGAAGTACTTTGTATACTTTTTGAGAGTTGGGAAGCGCGCAAAGACGTAGACACCCATTTTATTGGAAAGTTTTAAAAAAGTAATTTGAAGTAAATCGATCGAAAATAGATTAAAGAATTGAAGAAGGACCACCCTGGATCATTGAAGTAAATTGAAGAATTGAGTAATTGAAGAAAGACCACTCTGGATCATTGAAGCATTAACTTATTGAAATTGAAACGTTGAAGGATTGAATTCGAGGAATTGAAATTCAAGCATTGAAATATTGAAATTGAAACATTGAAGAATTGAATTTGAAGAATTGAAGCATTGACATTTAGAATTTGAAGGATTGAAATATTAAAAAATGGAAATTGAAGTATTGAAGAATCAAAATTGAAGCACTGACATTTGGGATTGAAATTGAAATTAAAGCATTGAAATATTGAAATTGAAACATTGAAGAATTGAAATTGAAACATTGAAATACCGAAATTGAAGCATTGGGGAATTGAATTTGAAGCTTTGAAACATTGAAGAATTGAAATGGAAACACTGAAGGATAGAATTGAAATTGAAGCTTTGAAACATTGAAGGATTGAAACATGAAACACTGAAGAATAGAATTGAAATTGAAGGATTGAATTTGAAGAATTGAAATTGAGACATTGAAGGATTGGAATATTGAAATTGAAACATTGAAGAATTGAATTTGAAGAATTGAAGAATTGGAATTGAGACATTGAAGGATTGAATTTGAAGAGCTGAAATTGGAGGATTGAATTTGAAGAATTGAAATTGAAGCTTTGAAAAATTGGAGAATTGAAATTGACATATTCAAATTGAAGCATTGAAGAATTGAAAGAAACATTGAAGAATTGAAATTGCAACATTAAAATATTGAAATTGAGGTATTGAATATTTGAGGAACGGAAGAAAGACCACCCTGGATCATTGAAGTAAATTGAGGAATTGAAGCATTGAGTAATTGAGGAATTGAGGAATTGAAACAATAAGAGGTCGTTTGGTATCGTTTTCGTTTTTCTGTTTTTTGTTTTTGTTTCATTTTCGTTTTGTTTTTATTGCGCTGTCAATTTTTAAAAACAAAAATATGTTTGCATATACAATTTGGTTGTATGTTCTTAAATAAAAAAGTAAAAGAAAAAATGGTTAAAATGTTTGTGAGTTACTGTTCATCATTCTGCTTCTGTGTTTTGGAAAAACATGAAAACACAAAATTCTTGCTTCCACTTTTTTTCAAAACACTGCTTCTATTTCCAAAATTTTTGAAAACAGAAACAGCCTGCCAAACGTGTTTTCACTGTTTTGTTTCCAAAAACAGGAAATTGGCAACAGAAAACAGAAAACAAAAATAATGCCAAACGAGCTCTAAGTAATTGAAGAATTGAAGAAATAAATTGAAGTATTGAATAATTGAAGAATTGAAGAATTGAATAATGGAAGAGTTGAAGAGATGGATTGAAGTTTTGAAGAATTGAATAATTGAATAATGGAAGAGTTGAAGCATTGAATAATTGAAGAAAGAGATAAATTGAAGCATTGAAGGATTGAATAATTGAAGCTAATTGAACAAGATTAGCTCAGATTTCTGAAAATTAATTGGAAGACATGCCTCAAGTCATTTGAAGATCATTCAAAATCCTTGTCTTGATGAAGAGCTCTGATTGCTAAAACCTTCCTTGGAATACTTGGTTCCAAATTGTTCTATCTAGCTTCTTGACTTAACTGTGACTTACTGAAATATTTGCTTGTCTTCTTCCATATCTTTCTTTTCATGTCTTGCCCCACCTTGCCTTTCTTTGCCTATCTTATACCATCGTGCTTCTTCTGGATTGTATCTGTTCCGAACTCTGATTCTTTTGCTTTGAGTAACTTCTTTTCCAATTACTCTGAATCCCTATTACTACCCTTACGATGAGCATGACTCCTTGTCTTGCAAATTCCTGCTATGAACGGGGATCAAATGTTCTAATGCATACATGTATGAATACCCATTAATGCTTAATGACTGAATGTTGGATCAATTAAGAAAAGTAAAATCATTTTAACTTCCCTTGTTTTACCTACTGCCTCTTTGATGAGCTTCCTTGGTTTGATCTTCTATGAATGACTTGAGTTAAGCAGACTCCATTGCACCATTATTCTGATGATCACCTCCTTTATTTCCCTGCACAAACTTATCAAAAGTCAAAGTTTGAAATATGATGAACAGGTAGCTTAAACTTCTTGAAGCCTGTAATGATTGCAATATGATGAACTAAAATAATGCCTGATCGAACCAAAATTATGCATATTTTTATAGCTATTTTCCATACTTTTTGCCACTTTTATATGTGTTTTAACCCTATTTTGCAAGTATTTGTGTTTTTAGGTCTTGAAGACAAGAAAAGTGAAAACTTATTGTTTTTCACTCTTTTTGAAGCTATTTTGGTGACTTTTTACTCAACTATGGACTTAGTCATTTGGAATGAAGATTTGAAGATTCGAAGTTCGTGTTTGAAGATTTCTTGAAGATATTTTAAAGAATTGAAGACTATTGAAGAATTATTTGGAGCTTATTTGCAAAGAATTGAAGCCAAGCCCAGAAGAAGCCTGGAAGTTAAGGATTTTTGGATATTTTATATGGAATAATACTCAGTCCATATAAGTCCACAATTGGAGTTAAAATCCCAATTGGTGCCGCATAAACCCTCCAAAATATCCAAATCCCGTAATTTCCCGCATCTAGTCGTATTTGGAGTAGGAATCAGCGCAGTCTCGGTAGAAAGGCCATACCTTTCTGCTCAGATGTCCGTTTTAAGCCCATGAGTAGCCGTTGGAAAGCTAATTCTGAGATCTACAACTTTTCTTTGAAGTCCAAAGCCCAATTCTTCCATCTTCAAGTCCGAATTTTCCGTTGAAGTTTCTACAGAAATCCAGAGAATTCCAGAATCCTATTTTGACTTGGATTCTACTCTATGAATACTTTTAATCCAACTTGGAGTCTAAGTTAAGCCTAGAACCATCCTAGACCTTTCCTAAGTCTATGAGGAGTCTAATTAAGTCCCCTATATAAAGCCACCTCCTGTAACACAAATCAGATACCTACACACAATATACAAATCATAATTTTCTTTTTCTACCTTTCTTTAGTTTAGTTTTTCTCTAGTTTTTAGAAGGGGAGTCGACACCCTGTCTAACCATAGAGTGGTGCGACAAACCTAGGGTTTTTAAGGGAGGATATCGCCTCTTTTAGGTCTTGTAAGTATTCTTATGCCTCTCATGGATTTTCCCAAGTCCATGAGTAGCTAAACCCTTTAATACTTCTTATCCTTTGGTGAACTCAATTAATTGATTACGTGGGATTTCTATACTTATAATTTAGTGTTAAGTTCTTGATAGATAGTAGGCAAAACCCTGTCTTATTTTATGATCTTGAATGTTATTGATTTATGTGGCCACTAATGATTTAATTGGATAGATCTACCGCTAATCAAATAAGGCTTGATCTCCGAGTTTGATTTATTGTAGCAAATTAGGTTTGTTTGACCGCTGTCTGATGGGAGTTTTCTATCGGGGGCTGAGAAATTGCTCTTCGTATGGTTCTACTTGTAGGCATGTGTGTAAAATTAATTGTTCTTAATGCTTTGTTCTCAAGCGATCTTTAGGCCCTGAAAAAGTAATTGATTGCTTAAGGAATAAAAGGGATAACTGCAGCTTTGACCGGCCTCTTATCTAATATACATGTTGGAATTTCCTATACCAGTTATCATCAAGAATAAGATGCTAAATTCACCCTTTAAATCAATGATCCATAGTTAATCTCATTGATTCATACCATCGGAGAAGAAGTATGCTTATTAATTATTGTTTGCTTTATAATTTGCCCTAGATTTAGATTTAATTTACTTTGCCTTGTTTTTAGTTTAATTGCTTTCGTTTCAATTAGTATTTTTAATCCCCTGTTTTCTAAGTGATTTTTAGAAAAGATATATTCTTTGGGAAAGATCTTCACAATTATAACCCTTCTCTGTGGGATTCGACCCCTACTTGCCCTAACTATTTTAGTTAGTTTTTGTGGGGATTATTTTTATGATTGTTAAACTACCGATCATAAATTTTGGCGTCGTTGCCGGGGAAGGGAAGTGAGATTAGATCCAAGAATTAATCTGCTCTAAAATTTTTTTTTCCGTTTTTTCTAAAAAAAAAAATTTGCGATTTAAAAAATAAATTTAATTAGGGTTTGCGTCGATTTAATTTTTTTTTGTTTCTGCTTTTTAATTTTGGTTTATGAACTGTTACTGCTAAAATTTATGCCAAAAACAAGAAGTAGTGGTATTGAAGATCTAGAATTTAATCCTGAGCCTGAAAGAACACTATTTCAAATAACGAAGGAGACACAAAGCCGACAACAAGAAGAGGAAGCATTTAATTCAAGTTCTCAACCAAGTTCTCCTAGATCTGCTGCTTCAACATCATCAGAAGATATGGCCAACGCAGAAGCACCCAAAACTCTAAGAGAGTTAGCTGCACCAAACGTTGCTGCCAAACGCCTAGGCATTCGTTACCCAGATACAACTAAAAACTTTGAGATAAAATATGGATTTATTCAGATTTTACCCAAATTTCATGGTTTGCCTGGAAAAGATCCTCACCGACATCTTACTGATTTCCAGATTGCCTGTGCATCTACAAGTATTCAAGGAATTCCTGAAGATCAATTCATGTTAAGAACCTTTCCGTTCACTCTTATGGACTGAGCAAAAGATTGGTTGTACCTCTTACCCACTGGTTCAATCACATCTTGGACGAGCCTTAAGAAGCTGTTCTTGGAAAAGTATTTTCCTGCTCATAAAGCATCAAGCATAAAGGAAGGAGATTTACAGAATTAAGCAATGCCATGGAGAGACAATGCATGAATATTGGGAACGTTTCAAAACACTTTGTGCGAGCTGCCCCAATCATCAAATCAATGAACAGTTGCTGATCCAGTACTTCTACGAAGGATTACTACCGTTTGACAGATCTTCCATCGATTCTGCAAGTGGAGGAGCTTTCATAGACAAAAATCCCGCCGAAGCTTGGACTTTAGTGGAAAACATGGCTGCAAACACTCAACAATTTGGATCTCGAGAAGACTATTCAAGAGAAGGCCCTACAAGAAGGATCAATGAAGTTTCTACTTATTCCACCTCATTGGAGCAACAACTTCAAGAAACGAATCAGCAAATCGCTATGCTCACTGATTTGTTCCATGCGAATTTTTCAAGTGTGCCTAAGGTTTGTGGTATTTGTTCTCAAGGACACTATACTGATTAGTGCCCTTCTTTGGAAGACAACAAACAAGGAGTCAATGTTGTGGGAATACAAGGAGCTTATCAAAGGAAGCTTGAACCTTATTGGAGACCTGAGCAACCAAGTCAACAATATGGAAACCAAGGTAATTATCAAGGAAGGCCAATGAATTTTCAAAGGTCTAATTTTTAATCTTCACAAGCTGTTTCAATCGAGATGCAACAAATCAAAGAAGCTATGGAGATGATGAGGAAACAAATTAGTCAACTGGCTAGTGATATGAGTGATCTCAAGACACAAGGTCAACAAAGGATTCCATCGCAAACAAAGGTACCTCCTAGAGAGAATGTTAGTGCAATTTCTTTAAGGAGTGGAAAAGAGTTGGAAGAACCCTATCCAACCCATGCCACACGACAACAAAATAAAGGAGAGCCGAGCTACACCAAGGAAGATTTACAAGTGCCTATCAAAGAACTCATGATTGAAGATGAACCAAATAATAAAGAAGCTGCGCCGAACAAAGGAAAAGAAATTGAAGGTTCCAACAAGGAGAATGCCGCAATCAAGTCCAAGGATCAAACCGATTCTAATTTAATTCCTTTCAATCAAGATTGAAGAAATCAAAGAAAGAAGATGATTATCAAGATATTTTGGAGATACTTCGAAAAGTTGAGTTCAACATCCCACTTCTTGATGCCATTCAACAAATTCCAAATTATGCAAAGTTACTTAAACAACTTTGTACCAACAAGAAAAGATTACAAGGTAAGGTAAGTGCTGGAGCGAATGTCTCTGCTGTGCTTCAAAAGAGTTTACCTCCTAAGTGCAAAGATCCAGGTACGTTTTCTATTACTTGTTCTATTGGAAGAAGTATTATAGAGAATGCGATGCTTGATCTAGGTGCTTCTTTAAGTGTGATGCCTTATTCTTTTCACAAATCTTTAAATCTTGGTCCTTTGAAGAATAGTGATGTTATTCTGGAATTAGCTGACAGATCTTTGGTTTATCCCAAAGGTGTTTTAGAGAATATCTTAATTAAAGTTGAGCATCTAATTTTTCCTATCGACATATTCATTATGGATATCGAGTATTCGAAAGATTAATGTCCTCTTTTATTAGGAAGACCTTTTCTAAAGACCTCTCATACCAAGATTGATGTATTCAATGGTTCATTGACCATGGAATTCGATGGTGAAGTCATCCACCCAAGAATTTCATCTCAATTGCCTTTGAAATCTAACAATTTTGTTTATGTTGTAAACTCTAAGTGGGTTAAGAAAGGAGCCATCGAAGATTCTTCACCAACATCTCCTGATCAGATTTCCAAAGGAAGACAAAGAATTGATGCTTTTCAACAACAAAAGGATGAGAATTTCTACCAATCATGGGATAGATTCAAGATGCTTTGTGCCAATTGCCCTCACCATGGCATGTCACAACAACTTTTGATTACCTATATCTATGAAGGATTAGGAGTAGATGATCAAATTCTTGTTGATAGCATCGACGATATTTCCTTGTTTGATAGAACTCCAGATGCTGCATATGAAGCATTGGAAGCTTTGTCTAAAGCTATTGAGCCCCCTAGCTTTAGAGAGAAGAAAGATCGAGCAAAAGAAGTCAAGAAAGAGCAATAAGTCATCAACAAAGAAGTTCAACCATCCCTGAAGATCGACCGACCAAGCAACTCTTCAACTGAAAAGCAAGACATAGATCTTATACATAGAACTAAAGTTGGGAGCATTCTTCAACGCAAAGTGGAGAGTTTTCTCCAATTTTGGCAAAGGCTTAAGAAGTTATGTGCTGCTAATCTCAACATGGTTATGATCAAAGAAGATTGGCTCAACACTTCTACAAAGGATTAAGAGCTTTTGATCGATTGGCTGTCGACACTCTTATATACATTCCCCTGTTCGATCATAGCACTGCTGACATATATGAGGTATTGGAGAATTTTGCTCAGATGATGACCAATGTACCGAAGGAAGTTGCCCGAGGGCTCAGCTCGGCCAAGCCCGTGCCGCATAAGCCAGCATGCTCGGCCACAGCCCGGCCATCCACATCACATGGTCGGCCAACACCAGTCCAGACCGCGCCAGCACGTGCGCCCAGCCAGGCCAGTGCCGAGCCACCCGTGCCGCATGCCCGTCCATGCCCGGTTAATGCCACTAAGCCGCCTGCGCCTAGCCCGGTTAATGACGCACCAGTCCGCGCCACTAGCACCCCACAGCCGGCCAAGTCTACGGTTTGCCGAGCCATCTCCGCACCATGCCCGCGCCTTGCCCAATCACATCCGAAGCATATCCGCGCCAAGCAAAGTTAGAACTAGCCATTGCCCGGCCAAGGATGCCTAACACCGCACCAACCCAAGCTATCACCGAGCCATTACCGACCACATGCTTTTCAAGTCGTGCCACATCCGTGCCATCACCGGTTATGCCCGTGCCACCACCAAATCGTGCTACTTTATGTTCTTTGATTCTTTCAAGTCTTGATAAAATTCAACTTGAAACTATCAAAATCATTGATGAAAGTAGATTCATTGAGGACCTGTTAAAGGAATACACTCAAAATTCCTTCACCCTTGAAGAATAACCTTCTTTAAGGCAGTCTAGCCAAAGACCTTAAAGAAAGGCGCTTATTGGGAGGCAACCCAATATTTTTACTAACCCTTAATTTTTATTTGTTTTATTTTCTTTTTTTTTAGGATTTCATACCGGAGGACAACAAAAGGAGCTTACAACTACGACTACAAGATTTTGACAATGGAGCCTACAAATAGAGAAGATTTCTTAAACCTTATCTCCATTTAATTTTTCTTGCAATGCTTTGATTGTTTTGCTTTAATTGTTTTTCACTGATATGAATCTCATATAGTTGATATAGGGTTTAAATTTGCATATTATATTATATTGACCGCACTATAAATCGTATTTCCACATTGAGGACAATGTGTCTTTTAAGTGTGGGGGAGAGAGTCTGCATATACATAGAAAATTGCATTAAATTTTTTGAAAATTTTGCTAAATTTTGAATTTTCGTATATATATTGAGTTATTGATTTGATTTTTGATTGATGATTACTTAGAATTTTTAAGAATGTTTGATTCATTGATTGATTTATAGTATGATATCTTATTTCTTAGGTTAGGTATAATTGAAGTTTGTTATATGAGCTTACCATTTATTATTTCTATGATTGCCTATTTTTAGAATTTGTGTTTAATTTTTATTGAAACTACACTTATGAGAGTATTTTATGAATATGTCAAGAATAAGTGTGGGGGACTATCTAAATAAAAAGGTAGTTAAAAAAAAGTGTTTTCATGCAAGAGGAGATGAGATATCTTCTGCCTTTTAAAAAAAAAAATTGTTGTTGTCACTCTTCTCTTTAAACAAAAGGAGTTAGTAACCCTTGGGAAGAGGATAAGAGGCATGGATCGGTAGAAATATTGTCCCTCTAGAGTGCTAGTAGCCTCAAAATAAAAAAAAATAAAGGGCGTTAGTAACCCCTAATCATGGAACACTTCGAGGTTAGTAACCTCACTTTTCTAAAAATCAATTACCTTTTGAAAATCTATTATAACCCATGCGAAACTCTTGATTTGTATTCATGATATGCAATCGTTTGAGTAGTGTAGATAAAGATGAAGACATAAGCATATAGAAAGAAGTAGTTATAGGTGTAATGAATGATAAATGATTAGAACTACTTTGATTATGGTTACTTAAGAATAAAGATGCTTGCTATTTCTTGATCTTTTGGATTGAGTGCTCTTAATATTCTTTGTTATTCTGATTTCATAATTGAATTGATCCTTGATATATGTATGTATTCAAAGTTTTTCAAAAGATTTGGATATAAGTGCATTTAGCTTAAGTTTAGTGAGTCTTAATTTTAGTTTGTCTGCACTAATTTGCTAGGGACTAGCAAAGGTTTAGTGTGGGGGAAAATATGATCGAGCCAAAATTATGCATATTTTTATAGCTATTTTTGCATACTTTTTGCCACTTTTATATGTGTTTTTACCCTATTTTGCAAGTATTTGTGTTTTTAGGTCTTGAAGACAAGAAAAGTGAAAACTTATTGTTTTTCACTCTTTTTGGAGCTATTTTGGTGACTTTTTACTCAATTATGGACTTAGTCATTTGGAATGAAGATTTGAAGATTCGAAGTTCGTGTTTGAAGATTTCTTGAAGATATTTTGAAGAATTGAAGACTATTGAAGAATTATTTCAAGAAGCAAGAATTGAAGATTTGGAGCTTATTTGCAAAGGATTGAAACCAAGCCCAGAGGAAGCCCGGAAGTTAAGGATTTTTGGATACTTTATATGAGATAATACTCAGCCCATATAAGTCCACAATTGGAGTTAAAATCCCAATTGGTGCCGCATAAACCCTCCAAAATATCTAAATCCCGTAATTTCCCGCATCTAGTCCTATTTGGAGTAGGAATCAGCGCAGTATCGGTAGAAAGGTCATAATTTTCTGCTCAGATGTCCGTTTTAAGCTCATGAGTAGTCGTTGGAAAGCTAATTCCGAGATCTACAACTTTACTTTGAAGTCCAAAGCCCAGTTCTACCATCTTCAAGTCCTAATTTTCCGTTTAAGTTTCTGCAGAAATCCAGAAAATTCCAGAATCATATTTTGACTTGGATTCTACTCTAGGAAGACTTTTAATCCAACTTGGAGTCCAAGTTAAGCCTAGAACCGTCCTAGACCCTTTCCTAAGTCTATGAGGAGTCTAATTAAGTCCCCTATATAAAGCTACCTCTTCTAACACAAATCAGATACCTGCACACAATATACAAATCATAATTCTCTTTTTCTACCTTTCTTTAGTTTAGTTTTTCTCTAGTTTTTAGAAGGGGAGTCGACACCCTCTCTAACCATAGAGGGGTGCGATAAACCTAGGGTTTTCAAGTGAAGATATCGCCTCTTTCAAGTCCTGTAAGTATTCTTATGCCTCTCATGGATTTTCCCAAGTCCATGAGTAGCTAAACCCTTAATACTTCTTATCCTTTGGTGAATCCAATTCATTGATTATGGTGAGATTTCTATACTTATAATTTAGTGTTAAGTTCTTGATAGATAGTAGGCAAAACCCTGTTTTATTTTATGATCTTGAATCTTATTGATTTATGTGGCCACTAATGACGTAATTGGATAGATCTACCGCTAATCAAATAAGGCTTGATCTCCGAGTTTGATTTATTATAGCAAATTAGGTTTTTTTTGATCGCTGCCTGATGGGAGTTTGTCTATCGGGGGCTGAGAAATTGCTCTTCTTATGGTTCTACTTGTAGGCATGTGTGTAAAATTAATTGTTCTTAATGCTTTGTTCTCAAGTGATCTTTAGGCCCTGAAAAAGTAATTGATTGCTGAAGGAATAAAAGGGATAACTGCATCTTTGACCGGCCTCTTATCTAATATACATGCTGGAATTTCCTATACCAGTTATCATCAAGAATAAGATGCTAAAATTCACCCTTTAAATCAATGATCCATAGTTAATCTGATTGATTCATACCATCGGAGAAGAAGTCTGCTTATTAATTATTGTTTGCTTTATAATTTGCCCTAGATTTAGATTTAATTTACTTTGCCTTGTTTTTAGTTTAATTTCTTTAGTTTGAATTAGTATTTTTAATCCCCTGTTTTCTAAATGATTTTTAGAAAAGATATATTCTTTGGAAAAGATCTTCACAATTATAACCCTTCTCTATGAGATTCGACCCCTACTTGCCCTAACTATTTTAGTTAGTTTTTGTGGGGATTATTTTTATGATTGTTAAACGACCGATCAATGCCCCATGGGACCTTGACAATATCTTATCATTTTGTTAGACATGCCACTATATGTTGTTCTATTTTCAAGACTATGAAAGGTTTCTCAAAAGATTTGGTGATCACCACTTAGAAGACTTTCTCATCTGAGATTCTTGACTTAACCTTCATCATAAGCTCACAAATGGAATGCAAATCTTTTGCAAAATTCATTCTCAAAACTTTCACAATTTGTCATTTGTCCAAAAATGGTTTCTATCAACATTGTGTATTAAAAGAAGCATGGTTTGAAAGGATTGAATAGCAATTGTCAAAAAGATTTATTTTGGTGTGTTGGCTTCACTTGTCAAGATTGAAATGTTTGATGACTTCATCCACTCTTATTTTCTCGAGGCAATGCTCATAACTGTAAGGAATCACGCTTTTCAAACTGCTTTGGAGGCTCCAAGAATTCCCATTCTTGCTCTAGACTACCATTTTTTTGGGTTTTCACCCTAGAGCTTCTTCTTCTTCTTCTTTCATTTTTCTTTTTCTTTTCATGCACTTGTATTTGAAAAAAAACTTTTGAAACCAATTTTCTCTAAAAACCTTTGAGAAAAACCCTTTTTCTTTTGAAAAAATAATTTTTAGTTTGGGAACAATCCCTTCACCTTCAATATCCTGACCTGTTCAAAGATAGACTTTATTAGGCACGTAATATGGGATTGGGCTAGGGGTGCCAAAGAAAAGGTAAAAGGCTCAAAAATGTGTTTGAGGGTGCTCGATCCAAGGATCACTTTCTTCTTTGCATGAAAAATTCTTTTAACTTTGATCGATGCCCTTTCCATTCGAACAGTGTTCTTTGGAAGCTTCCAATTCTAAACTTGTTCATTTAACTTCTTCTTTATTCTATCTTTTTTCACATCCTCTTTTGCACTTTGAGCTGCCTTTTGCGGGTTTTCAACTCAAGTTTTCTCCTTTTCCAACCTTCACTTGAGCCGCCCTTTTCGAGTTTTCAACTCAAGTGACCCCCAATGGATCCAAGCCGCCCTTTACGGGTTTTCAACTTGGACTCCTCCTTATATTTTGTTTCTCTTTTTCCAACCTCTTTCTTTTTTTAGGCCGAGTTTTTTTTTTCCTTTTTTTTTCTTTTCTTTGAGTTGAATGCGAAGGATGTCCTATTTTTGAATTGTAATTTCTGATTTTCCTTTGACATCAATCACACTGTGAATTCCCTTGCTTGCTTGAGCAATCGCTTATACTTTTTGGACTCTACTTGATCATTTTTGTTTTCCTCTTGAAAATGAAGCTTATGGTTGACTGCTGCTTCTGTGCCCTTGATTTTCTCTTGCTTTTATTTCCTTTTTGGCATATGCTATTATTTCAATGGAGACTTTGGTGATCTCAGATACCATTTTACCATTGCATGTACCGCACTTTCTCCATCGATTCTACTGTCTTTTCCTAACAATTTTTTTTTTACTTTCTTTTTATTCACATTATTCTTATTGACATGCTTGGACATCTTCTTCCAATCCATGACACTCTTTTTCTTTCCTTTTATTCATACTATTCCTATTAGTGTGCTTGGGTATCCTTTCCCAATTTGCAACAAGCTCTGCATCTTCTTTACCTCCACTGTGGAGGGTGATCCTTGATCAGGGTTGATTCGAAAGAAAATCCCTAAGGATCAAAGGGGACAACAATGGATAATTTTTCCGCAAGCAAAGGAATAAGAAAGAAGGTCATTTATCATTTCAGATCTGGATATTTTGATGAAAGGCGACTCTTAAAAACTCAAAACCTTTTGAAAACTCATTTTTTGAAAATCTTTTCTTGAAAACAACTTCTGAAAACTATTTCTCATTTTTAACCATCGTGAAAATATGCGCGAGCACATGACATTGCAATTCAATTTTTTTCTTTTTATTCTTTTCACTTTTTCTTTTTCTATTTTTCTTTTCGTATGGGAATTTGATGATTGATGTCTTCCGCCTCCTTCTCTCGTTTGACCTCCTTATTGATAAACATGAGCATTTTTTTGCTACTGAATATTGCCCCTCCCCTGATAAGGGTAATAAAGGTGTCTCAACAATTGAAGTGGTTTGAAAAGGTGTTACTTAGATTGGCTTATTTGATCTCCGAACCAATTTGTCTTCTCAAGGCCTGAAAGTGATTTGAATTTGGCCATTTAAGTGATTTCCTCTATGGCACATGTTAATGGGAATCTGTAATTTTTGTTCAATTTGGTTCCAAGAAAAAGAATGGGCTCTTTTGGTATAAAAAAAATTGGGTTAGGCAAAGTGTTAACAAAAAATCGAAATACTTTTTGTTTATTTGTAACTTTTATATTGAAAATACTTTTTCTCAACAATTGAAGTGGTTGGAAAAGGTGTTACTTAGATTGGCTTATTTTATCTCCGAACCAATTTGTCTTCTCAAGGCCTGAAAGTGATTTGAATTTGGCCTTTTAAGTGATTTCCTCTATGGAACATGTTAATGGGAATCTGTAATTTTTGTTCAATTTGGTTCCAAGAAAAAGAATGGGCTCTTTTGGTATAAAAAAAAATTGGGTTAGGCAAAGTGTTAACAAAAAATCGAAATACTTTTCGTTTATTCGTAACTTTTATATTGAAAATACTTTTTCTTGTTTTATCATTGATTACATCCTCATTCCTTTGGTCGTCGCCTAGACGAAGATTTTTCCCCTTGCTGGGCGATTTTGAGAACTATCTCTAAGTGGTGATTACTTGATTCAGCAAATTTTATTATTATTAACAAATGAGCTTTATCTTCTCAAGTCAGTTCTTCTTGCAATGAAAGTTTAATAACTCTAACAGTTACCAACATAAGGCAATCCTACATGTTGAGAATTCAAAATACAAGAATTTAAACCAAAATGTTATGTCGATGTCATGCATGTGTGTGATATGCTTTGGAGTTTCAGAAATTCCCCCTTTTGTGGGCTTCCGTTGCCCCTTTGTGACTGATTTAGAGCCGTGTGACCCTCTATCACTGAGAAACTACTCAAGGTATCCCTTCTGATGTTATCTTCAACTTCTTCGCTTTGAAATCTCGGATTCCTCTACTGACTGGCCATCTGTTTGAGCGAGGGCAACTTCACTGGCACGGTCTGGCATCTTTCAAAGTATCTGAGAAGAGAATTTCACCGACCCTGCTCGCTGATTAAGCCTCAATGATGCACTTGATATTTCCAAAAATGCTCCCCTTGATGATGTTAGACTCCAACATATAGAAAACAAGTAATATCTACAAGAAAAGTATTGCCTATATGCACAAAATGTATTTATCTACAAATGATAAGGGTAATGCATGATCGAGGCATGAACACATATACAGAAGGATGGATAATGCATGATGGATGCATGACATATACAAATGAATGTGATGATAATCAGGCGAACCATGAAAATGTGCATAGAAATGCAAAATGCGAGTTTCGTACGCATGAAATTGATGCATGACACGGCATAGTGTGTTGATGGACAAATGCATGAACATTCTTACTTGACTGCGATTATGAAGATATGAAATGGTTGTGAATGCACAATGCAACCTGCAAAACAAAAGAGTTATACAGATGCATACCATTTGAAAACAAGAGAGAAAGATTGGTTAGTAACTAAACATGAGTGGATAACTGAAAATTAAGGAGAAATCGTGCCCTTTCTTTTATTGATCAAAACATTTTCCTTGAAAACTTTCGACTTGTAAGCCGTTTGGGCAGGTCAGTCCGCCTATTGTGAGCAACGCGATTGTTCACTCTACGATCCAATTTTGCAAAAACGAAATAGCAAATGTAAGAAATGTTCCTTTTGTGTACTAAGGTTTGTCCTCACGGGATTGGCTCTACCTAGGCTAGATATCTCTCAAGGTATCTGTATGTTGGGTGTGGTTTCTCACTGGATCTAGTGGTTCCCAGTCTGCCCTTACTGTCGCCCACTCTAGGCTAGTAAGGTCCAAACTGAGTGGAAGTATTTGGCAAAACCCGCACGGAGACGATTATCACACGAAGGTTATCTACTTTACTTCCTCTTAAAGGGACAGAGCTCAAGTATAAGCTCATGCAGAATGAAAATGCAAGTTATTTAGTGCACGTGTGAAGGAACATACAAACCTTTATCAACAATTCCTAACCCAAATTACTAAACTACCCCCAAGAAGAGAAACAATGCACGATAAGTTAGGTAGAATATATACAAGAATATGAAAGTATGTAAGCATAAAAAGCATAAAGAAAGGCAAGAATAAACAATGATAAACAGGCATGAATGAACATGAAAACGCAAGCAAACAACCGAATCTAGAAACTCTAATCAACTCTAAACTAGCATTTAGTTTGACTCTCTAACTAGAGATTCTGGGTTCGATCCCCAGCGGAGTCGCCAAGCTGTCGCAACGTCCGGGTCAGGGATCCAAACCCTACCGATGAACGACTTAAAAGATACTGGACTATGGAGTCGCCACTAATCTTTTTTGCCTAGGTGCGATTAGCCACCTACCCGATTATTAAGTCTAATGTTAACCTAAGCTTGGCGAAGGTAACACTAAACCTAATAAACGGTCTTCTAACCAGAGTCTTAAAGGTTTGGGAGTCGGGTACGCGTGGGGAAGGATTAGCAGCCTCACGACGCCCGTAAAAAAGACGACACTGACTAGTCTAGAATTAACTGTGGGTTTGTATTATTGATTGTCCCTATTCTTAAGTATGTTCATGCCATTGAACTCTCTTATTAATATTTGAAGGAAAATAAACAAGCAAAAATGGATTTTGGATTTTGAAATATAGGAATGTTGGGAACTTTCCCGTTTATTGTTTGTTCTCTTTTTGGGCTCCTCATGAGAGAATTTTCTTTAAAACTTACCATTAAAACGACTCTATTTGAAAAATGCTTTGGAGGGGAACTTTCCCACTTTGAAAACTGAAACCTGAAACTGACGGGAACTTTTCCTAAATTGAAAACTAAAACCTGATGGGAACTTTCCCAATTTGAAAACTTTGATAACTTGATGGGAACTTTCCCACTTTGAAAACTTGGAAAAACTTCTTTTTGATTTTGAATTTTGAATTTCTTTCTGGACTTTTGATTTTGGAAACCTTTTATTTCTTAAATTTGTAAGCTTCAATTTTTTTCATTTTGATTTTTCTTTGGAAAACTAAAAGAGAACAAGTCTCAAGCACAAACTCTTTTTTTAATTTTTTTTGAAAAATAGCTTTATTCTTTTTTTTTGAGTTTTTCTTATCAATTAATTGAAAATTACTAAATCTAAATCCTAAATGCATGAATGCACATGATGCATGTTTTCCGGTTAAAGATTAATTACCCACCAATTATACGAGGAACACCTTTGGCCGCCTCCCAATAAATGGTAAACGACCTCCGGAAATTTCCAAGCCTCCGGGAGAAGGCGAGCAAACTCAGACACGCATGAATGAGCCGCCCTCCATTCCCATCACGGGAGTCTGTTTAATTTATCTCATATGAACATAGATAATTGCCATAAGTTATAAAAATTAACATGAATGCAAATGTTCTAGTCTGTCTCTTTTTGGATTTTTGATTATCATGAAAATTTAATTTACCAACTTAAATCTACTATTTTATTAGAAAATTAAGACTAATCATAAATTAATTTATGAAATTAGAAACTTAATTGAAATAAAACTAACCCAACAACTTAAATCAATATAATAGGCAAAATAAAATATATACTCAATATAAAGAGAAAAGTCCAAATAATAATTCCAAGTCCAAGCATAAGCATTAAAACCCAAACATGAATTTATATTTACTAGGGTCCAACTATTTTAACCGACCCAAATTTAAATTTTCTAATTTCCAAATTATTTAATTATCAAAAGGCCATTTAAATTATTAAACTACCTACTCATAAACATAAAGTCAACTTTGGGTTTCCAAATTGCCATATTTAGTTCTCCAGATAAGGCTTTTGCTCCTAATTACTAGTAATATTTAGCTCCTAAATTAAAGACCTAATCTATAGCTCTAATTACTAGAAAATAACTCAACTTTATCAATCAAATTAATTCCCTTTTTCTTTTTTGCACCAAACCTTAATTTCGTCTCTGAACCATCTTTAAATTCCAAATTCTAGGATTTTTTATTGGAACTTGATTTATTATGATAATAACTAATTTAATCCTAAATCTAAGCTGAGAGGGACCAGGTTGCATAAAAATCTAATGAATTAGTGATCGAATCGTTTGGAAACTAAAGTAGGGAATCTCAAAGCATAATAATACCAGAACTTAATTGACAAGCTTAATGAATAATAACACTCAGAGACATATAAACCACAAGAAATGACATGCCTATAAATACTAACTCATTTATTATTTTCAGAAGACTTAAAAACCATACCTTGTCGTCCTCTCTCTCTTAGAGTCGTCGGAAATCACCTCAGCCACTATCGTCGCCGTGCACCACCACATCAGAGAGATTTCCGACCACCGTTGCGGTCCAAAGTCAGCAGAAAGCGCCGCCTTGACCTCTTCTTTTCGGATCTGGTACCAGCTTTGCCTGAAACCACCTCCGAAAGTTTCAAAAGCCACCACCCGACCTCGATTCTGCAGTGCTCCGATCTCCCTCTCTGACCGTCGGTTGGAGTCGGTTTCGAGGTATATTACTCTCCTTTCTTTTCTCTATTTTCCCATTGAATCAATTTTGTAAACGAAGGCCTAACTCTAAAAAACCCCAAATCTGACTCTAACGAGGCATAACTCCTTGTTTTTGTTGTTTGTTTTTGGAGGGGAAACCGAAAGGAAGGAAGGATATCAGAGAACATGTGGAAAAGGAAACTCGATATTTTTGGGTTTTCTTTGTTGTTGTAAAATTAGGAGAAAAGAAAAGATGAAGCTTTTTCGGCTTCTCCTTTTTTTTTTATTGTTAATGCTCATAAAATGAAGAAATCTTTTTCGGGTTTTTTTTAAACCTGTCTGATAGGGTTTTTCTCTTGAAAACTGTGTCTCTCCCCCTATGGTTTTAGGAAATGTTAGCTTATATAGGACCTCTTGAGTGATTTTTTTCTGCGTGCTTATGTGTTTGGACGATGTGGCATTTGAGTGAGCATGTGCATTTGTCTGCATTTGTTTTGTTGAGTGATATGGGATTATGGATGCTGAAATGGTTCTTCCACTGAATTTTGATTAATGGCTTGAGATACTTGCACTCTAACTTGGAATTTTGCTCTCTTTTGATTTGGTAAAGGCTTGTGTCTGCATGTGTTATGGTCATGCTTTGGATGTTGAATTCTGCTGTATGAAGCTGCATGTGCATCCTCTTGTTCTGTTTCATATCTACCATTGAATTTTGTTCATTTCCTTGTGTATCTTCAATCTGATGGCTACTGTTAAAACTGCATTCTCTCTTGGATGTGTTGGCCTATACTTGATTTTTCTTTGGGACAAATTTCTGAATGATTGAAACTTGGTCGGCAAGTCCTGCTTAATTCCATGCTAATTGCAATCCAATTTTGTTTGCTTGTGATTAACTAGCTGCTGACTCTGATGATTCATTTGCTTTGTCTGTCCAGGTGGCAAAGGAGAAGAAAGGGGACAAGAGAGAAGTGCCAAGTTGGAAACCATTTGCAATTTTTTTTGTATTTTTGTTCAATTCCTTTGTAAATTAAGAAACAGATATGGAAATCTTTTTGTATTTTGTAATATGTCTCCTCTGGTATCTAAATCAAATGAACATGTAAATCAAATGGTCCTTCCTCAATTTGCAATTCGAATGCAAGCCCGAAAGTGAATAATGACAAGAAATGATCGGCCCACTTAGAGCACCATAAGTCCAAATGCAACAAGTGAAAGTTTAAAGCCAATTGGTCCGAAATGGAAGAGAAAATAGCATAAATGGACTTGACCCAAGGATAAAAAGAAGAAATTGGCCAAAAGATAAAAGAGAATAAATAAACATTGGTTTAAGGAAGGATAGGTACTTTAAGTAACAATCAAGAGGAAAAAGGGATTTAAATTAAAATGAAGTACTAAAAATGGGTGTCTACAACTACCACGTACATAGAATAGCCCGAGAACTCGGAAATTGACGATTACGTGCAGTATTCTGATGAAAAGGTAAGCGAAATGGAATTTTTAGAAGATTTGGGCCTGATATGACGGTGTTGTCCACGGCACGACCATGGGTGTGTTGCCCTTAAAGGGCGGCTACCCACGGGCCTGGCCGTCTTGACAGGGCGGCACGCCCATGGGATGCCATGGGTTATCTAAATTGGACAAGACCCATATTGATTCTACCAGTGGAGGAAGCCTTACACTCAAATCTCCAGAAGAGGCAAGGAAGCTGTTGAACAAGATGGCTGAGAATATCTTCCAATTCAGCAAAGTCGATGAACATACATCATCCAAATCATCAGAGCAAGAATTCTTGTGCGAGATGAAGGGAGATATAAAGCAATTAAACATGGTAGTCTCATCGTTGGCAAGTCAACAAGAGACTCTTACCAAGATGTTTACACAGTTTTTGCAAAGAGAGCCTCAATGCTCACCTCAGATCATTGCACCAACCATGCACTCGGCTCAAGGACATGAAGTCAATTCAATTGAAGAAACTCTACAAAGGCGTGTACAAGAGATGGAGTTACCTTTTATCTCATCTCTACCTGTGATATCATCACCTCCAGCACCTGTTTTCCCTGATATACCACCATCAGTTGCTATATCCAATGAGCAATTGCCAAAAGAAGAGGAGATTTCAGCCGAAAGCAAGGAGGGACAACTCACTTCATAACCAAGAACTTCTCTGATTCAATCAAAATTTGGATGGATGAAAGAGATGGAGGCCATTCGTGATCCACCACCGTTTCCTCAAAGGTTTGCAAGTCAACTAAATTCACTACGCCAATTAGAGGTAAATATTCCTTTACTTGATAAAATTGCAAGAGTGCCCAGGTACGCTTCTTTTCTCAAAGAATTATGCACCACTAAGAGTAAGTTTTCTAAAAAATTTGCTTGCATGAATGAGAATATATCTGCTGCATATCAGAGAAAATTGCATCATAAATGCAATGATATAGGATTTTTTTCTATTCCTTGTAAAATAGGAAAGAATAAGATAGAAAAAACCATGTGTGAATTTGGGTCTCCAATTAATATTATGCATTTTTCTATTTATTCACAATTGAAAATAGAACCTATGACTAAAACTGATCTTACTGTGCAATTAGCTGATAGAACTAACATAAATCCTAAGGGATTAGTTGAGAATGTTTTAGTGCAGATTGGAGATTTTGTTTTTCCTGTAGATTTCTATTTCCTGAAGATGAGTGAAGATGACCTTTATCTCCCTCATATGCCGTTGCTGCTAGGAAGGCCCTTTCAAACCATAGCCAGAACAAAACTTGACATGCAAGATGGAAAACTCAGCATGGAATTTGATGGTGAAATTATTGAATTCCATATAAATGAAGCCATGAAATTTCCTGCTGAAATCCATTCCATCTGTGCTATTGATGCAATTGATGTTTGTTCTGAACAAGTTCAATCTCTTCACCATGAAGATGAACTTCAATTGGTCCTTACAAAGAGCCTGAATAAAGAAGAAATCAAGGAAGCAGAAGTCCTGACGCTTGAAGATGTAGCAGAAACCATCAGAGACTTGGAAACAATACCTGCTATTGAAGAAAAGGCTTCGGTTTCCTATGTCAACCTGGAGCCAACGCCCAAACCTTTGCCATCCATTATTCAGCCACCTGAAGTCAAGTTGAAACCACTTCCTGAAGGCCTGAAGCATGTTTTTCTTGGAGACAATTATACCCTGCCTGTTGTTATTTCAAGTAAATTGCATAATTTACAAGAAGAACAACTAATCAGAGTTTTGAAGGAATACAATGAAGCCATTGGATGGACTGTAGCTGATATCAAATGAATAAGTCCTACTCTATGCATGCATACGATTCGATTAGAAGACGATGCAGTAGCAGTTCGACAACCACAAAGAAGATTGAATCCAAACCTTGCTGAAGTCGTCAAGGAGGAAGTTGTCAAATTACTTGAAGCTGGTCTCATTTATGCTATATTAGATAGTAAATGGGTTAGCCCTGTCCAAGTAGTTCCAAAGAAGTCTGGATTCACCGTCATAGAAAACAAGGATGGAGAGCTCGTTCCTCAAAGACTGCAGAATGGATGGAGAGTATGTATCAACTACAGAAAGCTGAATGTCGCCACAAAGAAAGACCACTTTCCATTGCCGTTCATAGACCAGATGTTGGAAAGATTAGCTTGCAAATCCTACTACTGTTTTCTGGATGGATATTTAGGATACTTCCAGATTCCAATTGCACCTGAAATTCAAGAGAAAACCACCTTTACATTCCCTTTTGGTACGTATGCCTATACAAGAATGCCTTTTGGTTTATGTAATGCACCTGCGACTTTTCAAAGGTGTATGATGAGCATCTTTCAAAATTATGTGGGAGATAAGATGGAAGTATTCATGGACGATTTTACAGTCTATGGAGACAGCTTCAATCAATGCCTTCATAACTTGGAACTAATCTTGAAAAGATGTGTAGAAACCAAATTGGTATTGAATGCCGAAAAATGTCACTTTATGGTAGAATAAGGCATTGTTCTAGGTCATGTGGTATCCAAGGAAGGGATGCAAGTCGACAAAGCCAAGGTCGATGTTGTCCAAAACCTGCCTTATCCAACATGTGTCAAGGATATCCGCTCATTCTTAGGCCATGCTGGATGCTATAGAAGATTTATCAAGGATTTCTCGAAGATTTCAGCACCAATGTGTAGATTACTTCAGAAAGATGCAGAATTCGAGTTTGGAGATGATTGCAAAGAAGCATTCGACAAATTGAAGACTTCCCTCACCACCACTCAAATTGTGAAGCCATTTGATTGGAAACTACCGTTCGAGATCATGTGTGATGCAAGTGACGTCGCTATTGGAGCTGTTCTAGGTCAGAGAGTAGACAAGGTACCTCATGTTATCTATTATGCTTCAAGAACTCTAGATGCTGCTCAAAAGAACTACACCACCATAGAGAAAGAGATGTTTGCCGTTGTCTTTGCGTTGGAGAAGTTTCGACCATACATCTTGGGTTCTAAGGTGGTAATCTACTCCGATCATACTGTATTGAGATATCTCATATCAAAGAAAGAAGCAAAAACTAGGCTTATGCGATGGCTTTTGTTATTTCAAGAATTTGATATCGAAATCAAGGATAAGAAGGGAGCATAAAACGTCGTTGCCGATCACCTAAGCATAAATGAAGGCAAGGAAGAAGAGACTGCAATCAATGAAGCACTACCTTTTGAAGACCTGTTTGTCGTTTCTCAACTTCCCTGGTATGCTGATATTGTCAATTACTTGGTTTTTTGTCGCCTTCCTCAGATCTTAGCAAAGGAGCCAAGTTGAAGATCATAAGTGATGCTAAGTATTATCTTTGGGATGATCCATATTTATATAGATATGGTTCTGACGAAGTTATAAGAAGATGCATCCCTGATAATGAGGTTCAATCCGTTTTGAAGTTTTGCCACAGCTAAGAATGTGGAGGCCACTTTGGACACAAGAAGACAACAAAGAAGATTTTGGATTGCGGATTCTATTGTCCTAAAATCTTTAAAGATTCCTATGAATTCTGCAAGACTTGTCCACGCTGTCAAATGGTTGGAAACATGTTGAAAAGAAATGAAATGATTCAATCACCTATATTCGTTGCTGAAGTCTTCGATGTATGGGGAATTGATTTCATGGGACCTTTTCCTCCATCAGATAAGAAGAATTACATTCTTCTAGCTGTGGACTATGTTTCCAAATGGGTTGAAGCTATCGCTACGGAGAAAGATGATGCAAGAACAGTGGTGAAATTCTTGAAGAATAATATTCTTCAACGATTTGGGATACAAAGACTCCTTATCAGTGATCGTGGAACTCACTTCTGCAATAAGATTGTGCAAGTATTAGTTGAGAAATTTGGAGTCAGCCATAAGGTGTCTACTTCATATAATCCTCAAACAAGTGGTCAAGCTGAAGTATCTAACCGACAAGTGAAGCTGATTTTGGAGAAGACAGTTAATGTTCAAAGAAAAGATTGGAGTATGCGACTAGGAGATGCTTTATGGGCCTATCGTAGAGCATACAAGACACCACTTGGTATGTCTCCGTACAGAATTGTGTTTGGAAAGGCATGTCATCTACCTGTGGAGATAGAACACAAAGCATGGTGGGCAGTTAAGCAATGCAATCTTAACTTTGACAAAGCTGGAATTCAAAGGATGCTGCAATTACAAGAGCTTGAAGAATTAAGGAATGAAGCCTATGAGAATTTAAGGATCTACAAAGAGAAGACCAAGGCGATACATGATAAAGGAATTTTGAGAAGATCGTTTCATGAAGGTCAAAAAGTTCTATTGTACAACAACAGGGTGAAGCTTTTTCCTGGAAAATTATGAACAAGATGGCAAGGACCTTATGAAGTAGTCAAAGTCTATCCTAATGGAGCTGTCGATATTCAGAATCTAGAAACCAAGGTGCAAAACAAAGTCAATGGACAAAGACTCGAGCGTTTCTTCGAGCCAATGCTAACATTTTCCATTGAAGAAATTAAATTGGAAGATCCAATTTATCTTCCAACTTGAGATTGAAGAAAGGGAAAGTCGAGCTAATGACTTTAAACAAGCGCTTGTTGGGAGGCAACCCATCAATTTTAAGTTTTTACTATTTTTCTTTTATTTAAAAAAAAAAGAGGAAGCAAGGAACCATGACCGGTCATGGCTCGGTACATGCCACACCAACCCGTGCCATAGCCCGGGCATAACTAGGCCATGCCGCAACCGTATCAGGCCACAGCCCGACTACTTCCAGCACAGCCTGTGCCAAGCTAGGATCTCACCAGACGAAACCAGCAAATCTCTGAGCCCTGCCGCGCACCTCACCAAGCCATCCGCGAATGCAGCCAGGCCATGCCGAGCCAAGGACGCCACAACTGGACATTCTACATATCAGCCCGTGCCATGTCGCGCCAATTCCGTGCCAGTAATCCTTGTCAACTTCAAATCCTAATTTGACTAGGATTTGATTTCCTAACTGCTTTCAACTTCAAATTACTTCATCCTAATAGGTAGGGGTCTCCTATCCCAGGAATGTTTCTAACTATTCTCTTAATTAAATAAGCCTCTTAGGATTAGGACTTGATCACTATATTAAGGCATCTCTCCTTCCCTCTTTTTAAAGCTATCCAGGTATGTTTTTCATGAACTTTAACTCTTTATTCTTGGTAAGCTAATTATGAATGAATTAATTTCTTGATTGCTTTTACATTGAGGACAATGAATTTTAAGTGTGGGGGGATGAATATATGGTGAATACTTGATAGGGTTGATACTTGAATAATTGAGTCATATGATAGTTTGTGTTTGCATGAGAACCTAGGATAGGATTTGGATTATTTATGGATTGATCTTTATTTCCCCAATTTTTGAAAAAGTTTTTTCGACAAAATTTCGAAAATTTTCAAACTTTTTGAATTTTTCATGCATATATTGAGTTATTCTTTTAATTATGATTGATGAATACTTAGAATTTTTAAAAGTGCTTTATTCATTGATTGATTTATAGCATGTTGTTTGATTTCTTAGAATTAGGTATAATTGGAGTTTGTGATATGATCTTATTTATTCATTGCTTTTATGACTATTTATTTCTACAACTTGTGTTGAATCTTGATTGAAATTACAATTAAGAAAGCATGTTATGGATATGTCAAGAATAAGTGTGGGGGACTATCTATATAAAGGGTAATTAAAAAAAATTGTTTTCATAAAAGAAGTGCTTTCATGTAAGAGGAGAAGAGGTATTTCTGTTTTTTTTTTTAAAAAAATCCATTGTTGTCACTCTTCTCTTTAAGCAAAATGAGTTAGTAACCCTTGGGAAGAGGATAAGAGGCATGGAATAGCAGAAATATTGTCCCTCTTTAATAAAAATAGAAGGAGTCCTTCTAGAGTGCTAGTAGCCTCAAAATAAAATAAAGGGCGTTAGTAACCCCTAAACATGAACACTTCAAAGGTTAGTAACCTCAGTTTTCTAAAATCAATTACCCTTGAAAAACTATTATAACCCACATGAACCCTTGATTTATTTATGATATTGTAATCTTTTGAGTAATGGAGAGAAAGAGGAAAATGCAAGCCTATAGGAAGAAGTAGTTATAGAAATAAACGATGGTAAGAGATTAGAGCTACTTTGATTATGGCTACTTAAGAATGATAATGCTTGTTATTTCTTGATCTTTGGATTAAGTGTTATCATTATTCTTTGCTATTTTGATTTCATGATTAATTTGATTCTTTGATATGTGTAAATTCAAATTGATGTTTTGAAAAAAATTGATTTTTGATTAACTTACACATTGATTTGCTAAGGGACTAGCAAAGTTCAAGTGTGGGGGAAAATATGATCGAGCCAAAAACAACCTTATTTTTATGACTATTTTACTATGTTTTTGGGTCTATTTATGCTCTAATTTACATTGTTTTGTTAATATTTGTGTTTTGAGTCTTTATGAGATGTGAAATTGGGAACTTGCTAATTTTCACTACTTTTGGAGCTATTTTGATGACTTTTTACACAAATATGAGCAAAGTAATTTTGACTATAGATTTGGAGATTCGCAGTTCGTGTTTGAAGACTTATTGAAGATAATTTAAAGATGTTAAGATCATGGAAGAATTATTTCAAGGAGCAAGAGTTGAAGACTGGAGTTTTAATTGCGAAGAATTGAAGACAAGCCCTGAAGAAGCCCGGAAGCTATGGAATTTTGGATATTTTATATGGGATAATACTCAGCCCATATAAGCCCACAATTGGAGTTAAAATCCCAAATTGTGCCACCTATATCCAAGGAAATATCCAAATCCCGTAATTTCCCGCAACTAGTCCTAATTGGATTAGGAATCAGTGCAGTCTCGGTAAAAAGGCCATAACTTTCTGCTCCAATATCCATTTTAGCCCCATGAGTAGCCGTTCGAAAGCTAACTCCGAGATCTACAACTTTCCTTCGAAGTCCAAAGCCCAGTTATACCGTTTTCAAGCCCAAAATTGGTGTCGAGGTTGCTGTGCGATTTCTGGAAATTTCAAGATCCTACTTTCACTTGGATTTTGACCTTAGGAAGACTTTTAAGCCAACTTGAAGGCCAAGTCAGCCCCTAGAACGTCCTAGAGTCCTATCCTAAGTCTAATAGGAGTCTTTAGGTTATTTTCCACTATAAATAGCCACCTTAGGTCTAGGTTTTTATGTATTCTCTCTTTAGAAAAGATATATTGTAGATTTGCTTGAAGATTTGGAGAAGCCCTAGGAGCCGCCAGCCCTCTCTTCTTTTTCATCCATAGATAAGTTTTCTTCATCTTATTTGTGGATGCTCACTCAATTCATGAGTGAGTAATCCTTTTCTTTTTTCCAATGTAGAATTTAATTGATCTCTTGACGTATTTCATGGTGAGATTTTGTGCTTATATATGAGAATTGTTTTGGGTATTTCTTAAATCTCTGTTTTAATCCTATGTTGCTTGTTTTGATGGGTTGTAGTCGACACTACCTTGATAAATTAGGTTAACATTAGCTAAATTAAGTCTAGAACTAATACTTCAGATTTAATTGTCTGTAGCAATTCGAACTAATACTTCCTTCCAAGAGAGATAAGAATCACTGGGTGAGTAATTGCTTGTTGTGCTTGTTCATAAATTACTTGTACTTAATGCTTTGTTCCTAAGCAATCTTTAAGCCCTAGAACGGTAATTGATTGTTGAAAGAATAAAAGGGGTAGATTAAGCCCTAGAACGGTAAATTTATCTAATTGAGGTAATTTAGGATTTAAATCCACAAGCTATCCAAGGTTTTCATAATTATTAGATATCAATGATCCATGTTATTTATGTCAAGAGGGAGATTAATTCTATGTTGGAGGGTTTGCTTTTAATTGTTTTTCTCATAATATTCACTGCTTTCTAATTAATTGTTTTCTTTAATTTTCTTGATTGCTTGCTTAGTTAATTTTACTCGTTTGCTAGATATTCAATTCTAAATTCTAAATTCTCTTGTTTTATTTTGTTCGAAGAAAAAGAATACTAACCTATCTCTCTGTGGGTTCGACCCCTTCTTACCCGAGCTATTCTTAATTAGTAATTGTTGGGATATTTATTTTTATGATTGCTGACAACCGATCAGTTGGTCACTCAAATCATGAGTGGCTAATCCTTTAATTTCTCCAATGTAGAATTTAATTGATCTCTTGACTTTATCATGGGGAGATCTTTGCACTTATCTATGAAATCTTATTTGGGTATTTCTTAAATCTCTATTTTGATTCTATGTTACCTTGTTTTGATGGATTGGATCGATCCTTTCTTGAAAATTAGGTTTTACATATGCTAAATCAATTTTAGATAGAAGTCTACTAGGTTGATTATTTGTAGCAATTGAATATGAGTTAGTTAATTCTAATTCTTTTGAAGGGATTTATGAATCAAAAGTAATTTGTATGTGATATTCTTATTGCTTTTGTGTTTGCTTTAAATTACTTGTTCTTAATGCTTTAATCTTTATAAATCTTAAGCCAAAGTGGTAAAGAATTATTTAGATTAAAAGGAATTAATTGTGAAAAGTTATGTTCCAATTTCTTCTTCTAAGGTAATTATTTTGGGTTTGAGATAGTTGATTGCGAAAAGCTATGTTCCAATTGGTTCCCTTTACCTAAGCAAGCTATCCATCGCTTTCATAATCTTTTGATGTCGATGATCCATGTTAATTATGTCAAGAGTGACATTAATTCTAAGTTGGAGGATTTGTCTTCATAAATTGTTTCCTTTGGTAATTGTTATTACTTGCTTTCGTTTTCTTAATTATTTTCTTTACTTTCGATCATACTTTCAAACATTTGATAAGTGTTAGTTTTACATGTTTATTGGTGTCAAATTGATATATATTTTGTGTATTTTCTAACACTTTTTATGGTTTTATTTGTTAATTCCTCATATCTATGATTTTATGGCTTATAGGTTTAATTTGGAGCAATTAGGACTTTCATTGAAGGATCTTTGCATGAATTTGTCATTTCATAGGAGTGAAGAGCATTGGAGCAAAAATTTGGAATCAAAATTTGAAGAGAAGCTGAAAATGCAGGACAACATCGGTCCAGATGTTGTCAACCTCTGCCCAGACGTTGCGCTGTTGAAAAATAAGCAAGGATTTCATGACAACTTCTGTACCGATCCTGTCAACTTCGGAACAGAAGTTGTTGCGATTTTCACTTAAATTAAATTACTCTAAACTCTTGTAATTTGACATAGAAAGTCATGTGCCGACTTGGGACATATAAATAGGATATTTTAGAGTTATTTAGAGATCTTTTTACATCTTTTTGAAAGGGAAAAACACTACTTTGCTACGGGGAAGAAGGATTTCAGAGATTAAGCAGGATTTGAGAGATCAACCTTGTTTCAGTCTAAGATTTCTTCTCGCCATGTTATTTTTATTATGGATTTCATATTCAATTATAATCCTTTTGTGGTTTTGTTCTTGAATATGTGTAACTAAAAACCTAATTAGGGTTAGGGATGTAGCCTTTGCAATTGTTTAATTATTGAGCATGATTTTATGATTTTGGTTGGTTGAATTTATTCTCTTTAATCTAATTGTTGAATCTATGCCTGATCACCATAGGTTTAATCTTAGGGATTTAGTCAAGGACTGAGAGGTGAAGCTAAATCTATGCACTAGGAGAATAAACGTGTTAAATCTAGAGATAGAGATATCCTAGGTTGATACGATAACTTTAGAATTATTAGAACTTAATGAATTTAATTGGGTTAAATTGCACATTCGAGAGGTGGTAATTTACTTGGTTAATTATATCTATGTAGCCTGAGAGGGAGCATAGTGTCTTTAGAATAATTGTTATTTCAACCCATAGAATAATCATGCTTAGTAATTAGGCCTTAGCTTAGGTGAAATCCCGAGTCCCTAATGTTTGCTTAATTGATCTTTTATCAGTATTAATTAGACTTCCTACTTTTGTTTATTTAAATTAAATCCTTTCATAATTTATTGGTTTTACTTGTTGATTCGATCTTCTAGAATTTAGAATTTGGCAATTAAATAGTTAGTCTCTGTGGGACGATCTTCCGGAATACTCTGGTTTTAACTAGACTACAATCAACTCTGTACACTTGCAGAAAATTGTGATCAGTAGACAAAAAGAAGCCAACGTCAGCAACTTCAACAAGGCAAAGTCACGTGAATAGCCCAATTGTAAGAGGAAGGAGCTGGAACCGTACCTGGGAAGATGACCTGGACGTGTGGAAGCAAACAAAAGGGGAGGGATTGTACCCATTTACCCTGCAGAGTCACAATATGCCTCAGAAACAACCTGAAATAGCAGAGACAGGGTTAAATGAGAGAAATGAAGCCAAAAATTGAGGGCCTTTAGATCATAAGTGAAGCCAACGACTGTGAATGAGAGTTGAAGGGGTTTATAAACTCCATTTGACAGAAGCTAAAGGGGAAGAGGCACAAAAATTTCAAAAAAAGTTCTCTGTGCTAGGGTTTTAGGATCAAAATCTAGGGTTCTTGAGTGAAGGGTTTTGGTTCATATTTCTGAAAAACACAAAATACACTAAGATTAAGAAGAAAAGAGCTGAATACTAGCAAAGAGAAGTACCTTTCTATTGAGTCCGAGTCTTCATTCACCAAAGGTTTTCCACTTTTCACTCTGTTTCCCCATTCTCCAGTAGCATTTGAGTTGATCCCTAGTCGGTCTTGTCGAAAGCCTTCATCTTTGTTGGGTTTGTGTCTGTTTCTACCGAAAAAAAGGGGTAAACTTTAGGAGTCTACGGGGTGCTCATCAAAGTTGAGAGAGCTTT
>AWWV01015886.1:0-31300 GCA_001974805.1 Corchorus capsularis | reverse complement strand
GAATCTATGCCTGATCACCATAGGTTTAATCTTAGGGATTTAGTCAAGGACTGAGAGGTGAAGCTAAATCTATGCACTAGGAGAATAAACGTGTTAAATCTAGAGATAGAGATATCCTAGGTTGATACGATAACTTTAGAATTATTAGAACTTAATGAATTTAATTGGGTTAAATTGCACATTCGAGAGGTGGTAATTTACTTGGTTAATTATATCTATGTAGCCTGAGAGGGAGCATAGTGTCTTTAGAATAATTGTTATTTCAACCCATAGAATAATCATGCTTAGTAATTAGGCCTTAGCTTAGGTGAAATCCCGAGTCCCTAATGTTTGCTTAATTGATCTTTTATCGGTATTAATTAGACTTCCTACTTTTGTTTATTTAAATTAAATCCTTTCATAATTTATTGGTTTTACTTGTTGATTCGATCTTCTAGAATTTAGAATTTGGCAATTAAATAGTTAGTCTCTGTGGGACGATATTCCGGAATACTCTGGTTTTAACTAGACTACAATCAACTCTGTACACTTGCAGAAAATTGTGATCAACATCAAAAATCTCTTTTACTTATTTGTTTTTAAGATATTTGATTAGGAAAAGAAATTAACCAGTCTCTCTGTGGATTCGACCCCTACTTACCCTAGCTACCAAGCAAGAATTAGTAGGGATTTATTTTGTGATTTGCTAACGACCAATCAATGTGCATCCTATAGCTATTGTGACTGATCGGGAGTTGGGGCTTATGACACCGATTATGTAGTTTTTTCACAAACTCCCCACTTGTTTTGCCCTTGGCCCATCAACAAGGACGTTGAAGGTGGAGGGCGATATGGTTTCCTTCCATAGCCATTAATACGCGGCATATTGCTCCATGGTGCTGGCCTTGCTCCCATCCACTGTTTGGATCTCCTTGAAGGTCCTCTTGGGTGGTTATAGCGAGATTGTCCTAAGCGAAGCTTTTCATGAGAGAAAAACTTAGCGTTTGGCATGCTATCATCATCAATTTCGGCATTCTCCTTCTTCATTTTGCTCCTTATATGCGTCCTTAACCTTTTTCCACATAGCTTGAGAGATCATTCGAGCCTTGAAACCAGGTTTGGAAGCTACATCATCGGCGGGAAGGTTGTCCACCATGGCAAGGATCTCACGGCAATCCTCCCTTGTGAATCGGCCTTCAAAATTCTCATCATACAAGCTCCCATAATCTTTGAATTGAGCTCTCAAAGCTTCAAATTGTTCTTCAAAATCAGCCATGATGCTATGTGTGTGTCGACAAAAACAAGTGATCAAAAGAAAAATTCAACAAATCTACACAACTCCAAATGGCATATGTTAGTTGTCTCAACTCAATTCTTCCAAATTTAAAATAAATATGCAAATTGAAAGCTAATGTCTAAAGAATAAATCTGGAAAATTAAAATGGAAGAGAAAAGAAGAAATTGTACCTCTAAGGCCGGCGGTGGTGATGTGAAGAAAATAAAGGGGTGGAACTCCCTTTATATAGTGAATTAATCTTAGTTCTGGAGGAATTTAACCTAGAGTTGGAGAATAAGTAAAGGAAATTACCTAGGAAACATCTAGAAAGAGCTCAAACCTGATTGGAGGAGAGAAAATTCGGAGTTAAATTGGTTTAGGATTGAAATCCTAATCTAATTTGGAATTGGTGTCGCACTGTCAAATTGTCAGGGGCCGAGCTGGGTGTCGGGTCTTGTTGCCTGGGTGCTGAAGAATTACGCCTGGGCTCCCAGCAGCAATCGGGCTCTGCTTGACCTGGGCCTTGGTGGCTGTCACATGGGTGCTTGGGCATTTTACTTGGGCGCCCAGCGGCAGTCCGACCTCCTGCCCTGGGTTGCTGTGGCCTTATCGACATGGGTCTCAATGTATCGACATGGGTCTTCCGTTAGAACATATGGGTCCCCTTGCGATTTTGCAACTACAATTCTTATGTTCCTCAATTCAAATATGTAAATTCAATCAACAATTAAAATTCACACATAAGAACAATCAAAGTTTGATTATACTTCCCTTGCCTCCTCGGAGTTGCTTAGGTCTTAGGGTCCTACAAAATTAGAAACACAAAAAACAAGAACATGAAAATGAAAAAGTTAGAAGTTAGTTAAATTAAATTAGGTTGCCTCCCAATAAGCATTTGTTTAAAGTCATTAGCTTGACTTTCCCAATGTTACTCTTCAGAAGGAAGGTAAATTGGATCTTCCAAGTTGATTTCCTCGATCCAACATGTTTGCTCTCGCTCGAAGAATGGTTTGAGATGTTGTCCATTGACTTTGTAGATCTCAGGATCGCCTGTTTTACGTATTTCAATGGCTCCACTTGGAAACACTTTGACAACTTCATAAGGTCCACGCCATCTTTATTGTAGCTTACCAGGGAACAACTTCAACTTGCTATAGTATAAAAGAACCTTTTGCCCTTCATGGAAATTCTTGTGTAGAATCCCTTGATCATGAATTACTTTGGTCTTTTCCTTGTAGATCCTCGAATTCTCATAAGCATGATTCCTAATCTCTTCGAGCTCTTGCAATTGAGCTTCCTTTGTGAACCAGCTTGGTCAAAATTGAGGTTGCATTGCTTGATCGCCCACCATGCCTTATGTTCCAATTCCACAGGTAAGTGACATGCTTTTCCAAACACAATTCTATATGGTGACATACCAATTGGTGTTTTGAAAGCAGTTCTATAAGCCCATAAAGCATCATCTAATCGCAAACTCCAATCCTTTCTATTCACGTTCACAATCTTCTCGAGAATTTGTTTCACTTGACGATTGGATACTTCAGCTTGACTACTAGTTTGAGGGTGATATGTAGTGGATATCTTGTGTGTCACTCTATATTTCTCTACCAATGATTGCACAAGCTTATTACAAAAGTGAGTACCTTTGTCACTAATGAGGGCTCTTGGAATTCCAAATCGATTGAGGATGTTGCTCTTCAAGAATTTTACCACAGTCTTTGCATCATCCTTTTCTGTAGCAATGGCTTCAACCCACTTGGAGACATAATCCACAGCTAATAAGATGCAAACTTTCTTACTAGAGGAAGGAAATGGTCCCATGAAGTCTATTCTCCAAACATCAAATATCTCCACCACGAAGATTGGATTTTGAATCATTTGGTGTCTCTTGGAAATGTTTCCCATCTTATGGCATTCTGGGCATGTCTTGCAAAACTCATAAGAATCACGAAAAATTGTTGGCCAGTAGAATCCACTATCCAAAATCTTCCTTGTGGTCTTCTTATGTCCAAAATGACCTCCACATGCATATGTATGGCAGAACTTCAACACTGATTGAATGTCTTCATCAGGGATGCAACGCCTTATCATTTGATCAGAACCATACCTCCATAGATGTGGATCATCCCAAAGATAATGTTTAGCATCACTATCTTGGCTTTAACTCCTCTACTTGCATCTGGGGGTAGCTTCCTTGTCAACAAAAAGTTTGCAATGTTGGCATACCAAGGTATGTGGGAAACAGCAAATAATTGCTCATAGGATAGTGCTTCATTGAGTGCAATGTCTTCCTCTTTACCTTCAATTCTACTTAGATGATCAGCCACTACATTTTCTGCTCCTTTCTTGTCTTTAATTTCCAAGTCAAACTCTTGAAAAAGCGAAAGCCAACGCATGAGTCTAGCCTTGGTTTCTTTGTTGGCTATGAGACATCGAAGTGCAGCATGATCTGAATAAACTGTCACCTTTGATCCCAAGATGTATGACCGAATCCAAAGTGGTTGTGTAGTTCTTCTGAGCATAATCAAAAGTTCTTGAAGCGTAGTAGATGACATGAGGTATCTTGTCTACTCTTTGACCTAGAACAGCTCGAAGTGCAACATCACTTGCATCACACATGATCTCGAAAGGTAGATTCCAATCAGGTGGTTTCACGAATGGAGTAGTAGTGAGGGCAATCTTCAATTTGTCAAATGCTTTCTTTCAATCTTCCCCAAACTCAAAGTCAACATCTTTCTGAAGCAAACGACACATTGGTGCAGAGATCTTCGAAAAGTCCTTGATGAATCTTTTATAAAAACTAGCATGACCTAAAAATGAGCGAACATCTCGAACACAAGTGGGGTAAGGCAAATTTTGAATGACATCAATCTTTGCTTTATGTACTTGCAATCCATCTTTAGAAACCACATGACCTAATACAATGCCTTGTTCTGCCATAAAATGGCACTTTTCAGCATTTAGTAATAAGTTGGTATCTACACATCTTTTTAGTACAAGCTCTAAATTATGCAGGCATTTATGAAAATCAACTCCATAAACAGTAAAGTCATCCATAAATACCTCCATGATCTCTCCTTGGTAGTCTTGAAAGATGCTCATCATGCACCTTTGGAATGTTGCAGGGGAATTGCACAAACCAAATGGCATTCGAGTATAGGCATACGTACCAAAGGGACATATGAATGTTGTCTTCTCTTGGTCTTCTAGGCGATTGGTATTTGAAAGTACCCTGAGTAACCATCCAAAAAGCAGTAGTAAGCTCGACAAGCTAGTCTCTCCAACATTTGATCCATGAAAGGGAGTGGAAAATGATCCTTCCTTGTAGCAGAATTTAGTTTCCTATAGTCAATGCACACTCTCCATCCATTTTGAAGTCTCTAAGGAACTAGTTCTCCATCCTTGTTTTCCACAACAGTGAATCCAGATTTCTTGGGTACTACTTGGACAGGGCTAACCCACTTACTATTTGAGATAGCGTAAATGAGCACAGCTCCAAGTAGTTTAAGAACTTCTTCCTTCACTACTTCAGCCAAATTTGGATTCAACCTTCTTTGTGGTTGCCTTACTGGAACAACATCGTCTTCCAAACGAATCCTATGCATGCAAACAGAAGGACTAATTCTCTTGATATCAGCAATTGTCCATCCCAAAGCTTATTTGTATTTCTTCAAAACTCTGATTAACGCTCCCTCTTAATCTTGAGTTAATTTGCTTGAGATAATTGCAGGGAGTGTTTCCTTGTCTCCAAGAAAAACATACTTCAAATCTTCAGGCAATGGCTTCAATTTGACTTCTGGAAGCTTAACAATAGAAGGTGGAGGTGCTTCCTTGGTTTCCAAATGAATGTAAGAAACTGTCTCTCTCACTTTTGGAAATTCTTTCAAATCGCAAATTGATCGAGCTCAAATTATGCATGTTTTTATAGCTATTTTTATATACTTTTTGCTATTTTTATATGTGTTTTTACCCTATTTTGTTAGTATTTCTGTTTTTAGGTCCTAAAGACAAGAAAAGTGAAAACTTATTGTTTTTCACTCTTTTTGGAGCTATTTTGGAGACTTTTTACTCAACTATGGAATTAGCCACTTGGAATGAAGATTTGAAGATTCGAAGTTCGTGATTGAAGATATTTTGAAGACTTGAAGACAATTGAAGAATTAATTCAATAAGCAAAATTGAAGATTTGGAGCTTAATTTGTTAAGGATTGAAGACAAGCCCAGAAGAAGCCCTGAAGTTGAGGATTTTTGGATTATTTATATGGGAATATACTCAGCCCATATAAACCTATAATTGGAGTTAAAATCCCAATTAATAGGCCTAATATCCAAAAGAATATCCAAATCCCGCAATAATCCCGTAGATTTGCGATATTAGCCCGGTTTCAGCGCAGTTTTCGTAGAAAGTCCATAACTTTCTTCTCAGATGTCCGTTTTAAGCCCATGAGTACTTGTTGGAAAGCTAACTCTGAGCTCTACAACTTTCTTTTGAAGTGAAAAGCCCAGATCTGCCATCTTCAAGCCCGAAACTTAAGTCGAAGTCCCTGCTCAATTCCAGAAATTTCCAGGAAATTCTAGAGTCCTCATCCAACTTGGAGTCTACTCTAGGATGACACCTAATCCTACTTGGAGGCCAAGAAAAGCCTAAACCGTCCTACCCATTATTCTCCACTATAAATAGCCACCTCCTGTATCACAAATCACACACACAATACTACACAATTCTACACATCACAAATTTTAGATTATTCTCTTTTTCTACCTTTCTTTAGTTTTTAGGTTTTTCTCTAGTTTTAGAAGGGGAGAAGTCGACACCCTCTCTAGCAATAGAGGGAGTCGACGTCCCTAGGGTTTCAAAGGGGAGATTCCGCCTCTCCCAGTCCTATAAGTATTCTTATGCCTCTCATGGATTTTCCTAAATACATGAGTAGCTAAATCCTTAATACTTCTGATCCTTTGGTGAATTCAATCAATTGATTATGGTGAGATTTCTATACTTATAATTTTGTGTTAAGTTCTTGATGATAGTAGTCAAAACCCTGTTTTAATTTTATGATTATGAATCTTATTTGAGTTATGTGGCCACTAACGATGTAAGAGGAAGCTCTATAGCTAGATCAGGCTTAGAATTAATCACTCAAGTTTGATTGTATGTAGCAAATTAGGTTTGTTTAATCGCTGCTTAATGGGTATTTGTCTACTGGAGGGCGAGAAATTTCTCTTCGTATGGTTCTATTTGTAGCCATGTGTGTAAAATTAACTGTTCTTAATGCTTTGTTCTCAAGTGATCTTTAAGCCCTAAGAAAGTAATCGATCATTGAAGGAATAATATGGATAACTGCAGCTCTAATCGGCCTCTTATCTAAAATACATGTTGGGAAACCTATATCAGTTGTCAGTCAAGAATAAGATGCGAAATTCACCTTTTAAATCTAGGATCCATAGTTAATTTGATTGAAGGATACCACTGGTGAAGAAGTATGCTTTATAATTATTGTTTGCTTTATTAATTTGCTTTATTAATCTACTTTAGATTTAGATTTAGATTTAGATTTGCTTTGCTTTATTTTTAGTTTGATTGTTTGCTTTATAATTGTTATTTATTTAATCCCCTGTTTTCTAATCGATTTTTGGAAAAGATCTTTCTATCTTTTAATTGTTCATCACATAAACCTTCTCTGTGGGATTCGACCCCTACTTGCCCTAGCTATTCTAGTTAGTTATTTGTGGGGATTATTTTTATGGTCATAGACGACACGATCATAAATTTTGGCGCCGTTGCCGGGGAAGGGAATTGAATTGAGAGAAAGTGAAGAGAGATTAGATCCAAAAATTAGTTTTTGTTTTTTCCGTTTTTTCCGTTTTTCCGATTTTCTAAAAATATATATATATATATTTATTTTCCGTTTTTAATTTAGGGTTTCCGATTTTTCTTTAAAAAAAAATTAATTTTCCTTTTTCCGTTTTTCTTTATTTTAAAAAAATATTTTTATTTTCTGTTTCTGCTTTTAATTTTTTATTTAAGAACTGTTACTGCTAATTTTTCTTTTTAGTTTTGTTTGATTTTTCTAGGAAACTGCATGCCAAAGACAAGAAGTAGTAGTACTGAAGGTTTAGAATTCAATCCTGAGCCTGAAAGAACGCTATTTAAGAAGAAGAAGAAGACACAACGCCAATTACAAGAAGAGGAAGCATCCGATTCGAGTTCTCAACCAAGTTCATCTAGATCTGTTGTTTCAACATCGTCAGAAGATATGGCTGAAGAAGAACAACCCAAAACTCTGAGAGAGTTAGCTGCAGCAAACGTCAACACCAAACGCTTAGCCATTCAATATCCAAATACAACTGAAAACTTTGAAATTAAATCTGGATTTATTCAGATTTTACCCAAATTTCACGGTTTGCCTGGAGAAGATTCTCACCGACATCTTACTGATTTCCAGATTGCCTGCGCATCTACAAGTATTCAAGGTATTCCTGAAGATCAATTCATGTTAAAAACCTTTCTGTTCACTCTTATGGACCGAGCAAAAGATTGGTTGTACCTACTACCCACTGGTTCAATCACATCTTGGACGAGCCTTAAGAAGCTGTTCTTGGAAAATTACTTTCCTGCACACAAAGCATCAAGTATAAGGAAGGAGATTTGCGGAATCAAGCAACGCCATGGAGAAACAATGAATGAATATTGGGAACGTTTCAAAACACTTTGTGCGAGCTGCCCCAATCACAAAATCAATGAACAGTTGCTGATCCAGTACTTCTACGAAGGATTACTACCGTTTGACAGATCTTCCATCGATTCTGCAAGTGGAGGAGCCTTCATCGACAAAACTCCTGCCGAAGCTTGGACTTTAGTAGAAAATATGGCTGCAAACACTCAACAATTTGGATCTCGAGAAGACTACGCAAGAGAAGGCCCTATAAGAAGAATTAATGAAGTTTCTACCTATTCCACCTCATTGGAGCAACAACTTCAAGAAACGAATCAACAGATCGCTTTGCTCACTGATTTGTTCCATGCGAATTTTTCAAGTGTGCCAAGGGTTTGTGCGACTTTTGGAGACAACAAGCAAGGAATCAATGTCGTGGGATTACAAGGAGCTTATCAAAGGAAGCCTGAACCTTATTGGAGACCTGAACAACCGAGTCAACAATATGGGAACCAAGGTAATTTTCAAGGAAGGCCGAATTTTCAAAGACCTAATTTTCAAACTTTACAAGCCATTGAGTTACAACAAATCAAGGAAGCTATGGAGATGATGAGAAAACAAATTAGTCAATTAGCTAGTGATTTGAGTGATCTCAAGACACAAGGTCAACAAAGGATGCCATCACAACCAAAGGTACCTCCTAGAGAAAATGTCAGTGCAATTTCTTTAAGGAGTGGAAAAGAGTTGCAAAACCCTTATCCAAATCTTGCCACACATCAACAAGAAGAAGGAGAGCCGAACTACACCAAGGAAGACAAATTACAAGAGCATGCCAAAATCAAGATTGAAGATGAACCCAAAAACAAAGGAGCTGTGCCGATTGAAGATTCAAACAAGGAAGATACCGTAATTCAACCAAAGGAAAAGGTGTGTGCGATTCCAACAAGCCTAAAACCGATTCCAACTTAATTCCTTTTCAATCAAGATTGAAAAAGTCAAAGAAAGAAGATGATGATCAAGATATTTTGGAGATATTCCGAAAAGTTGAGGTCAACATCCCACTTCTTGATGCCACTCAACAGATTCCGAATTATGCAAAGTTCCTCAAGCAACTTTGTACCAACAAGAAGAAATTACAAGGTAAAGTAAGCGCTGGAGCTAATGTCTCTGCTGTGCTTCAAAAGAGTTTACCTCCTAAGTGCAAAGATCCAGGTACGTTTTCTATTACTTGCTCTATTGGAAGAAGTATTATAGAGAATGCGATGCTTGATCTTGGTGCTTCTTTAAGCGTAATGCCTTATTCTTTCTACAAATCTTTAAATCTTGGTCCATTGAAGAATACTGATGTTATTCTGCAATTAGCTGACAGATCTTTGGTTTATCCCAAAGGTGTTTTAGAGAATATCTTAATTAAAGTTGAGCATCTGATTTTTCCAATCGACATATTCATAATGGATATGGAATATTCGAAAGATTAATGTCCTCTTTTATTAGGAAGACCTTTCCTAAAGACTTCTCATACCAAGATTGATGTATTTAATGGTTCATTGACCATGGATTTGATGGTGAAGTCATCCACCATAGAACTTCATCTCAAGTGCCGTTAAAATCTAACAATTTTGTTTACGTTATAAGTTCTAAGTTTGTTAAGAAAGGAGCCATTGAAGATTCTTCATCAACAAAGCCTGATCGGATTTCTAAAGGAAGACAAAGGATAATGGACATTCGACAACGCTACAACGAGACTTTCCACCAATTTTGGAGGAGATTCAAGCAGCTGTGTGCCCATTGCCCTGATCATGGATTCAAGGAAGAAATTTTAATCCAATTCTTCTATGGAGGATTGCGCTTAAAGATCGAGTTCTTGTTGACTCTTTCAGTACTAAACCACTGCATAAAAGAACCCCGGAGAATGCATTCTATGCCCTTGAAGAATTATCTCGGAGGACGAAATTTTCAACCTCCCAAGAGAAGAAAGATCGAGCAAAAGAATCCAAGAAGGAGCCAGAAGTCAACAACAAAGAAGTTCAACCGCCCCTGAAGATCGACCAACCAAGCAATTCAACTAAGAAGCAAGATATAGACCTTGAACATCGAGCTAAAGTTGCAAGCATTCTTCAACGAAAATTGGAGAATTTTCCCCAATTTTGGCAAAGGTTTAAGAAGCTATGTGCTGATTACCCTCATCATGGTTATGATCAAAGAAGATTGGTTCAAATCTTCTACCAAGGATTAAGAGCTTCTGATAGATTGTCTGTCGACACTCTTGTCTATCTTCCCCTATTCGATCACAGCACTGCTGACATATACGAGATAATGGAGAATTTTGCCCAGATGATAACCAATACATCGAAGGAAGCTGCTCAAAGACTCAGCCCGGTTAAGCCCGTGCCGCACAAGCCAGTATGCCCGGCTGCAGCCCGGCCATCGACACCACATGGCCGGCCAACACCGGCCAAGACTGCCCAAGCCCATGCGCCTAGCCCAGCCACAGCCGCGCCACTTGCACCGCCTGCCCGGCCATGCTCGGCCATATCCGCCCCTGCTGCGCAGCCGCCCGAGCTTAGACCGGCCATGTCCGATTCTTCCGCCAAGCCGTCCACGCCATGCCATGCCATGTCCGCACCAGCCGCGCCACCTGCCCGGTTAGTACCGGCCATGCGAGCTTCCTATCGAGATGTCACCAAGCATGCCCGGCCATGTCCGCGCCTCCTGCCCGGCCATGCCCGTTCAATGCCATGCCATCCGCGCGCCTCACCGAGCCACCACGAGCCACTGCCGCGCCATGCCGAGTCACAATTATGCCATCGCCTAATGCTTTGATCTTTTCAAGTCTTGATAAAATTCAACTTGAAACTATCAAAATCATTGAAGAGAGTAGAGTTATCGAGGACCTATTGAAGGATTACACCCAAAATTCCTTCACCCTTGAAGAATAACCTTCTTTAAGGCAGTCTAGCCAAAGACCTTAAAGAAAGGCGCTTATTGGGAGGCAACCCAATATTATTTTTACTAACCCATAATATTTTTATTTGTTTTATTTTTCTTTTCTTTTTAGGATTTTCCAAACCAAAGGAGAAAAAGGAGTTTTCAACAAACCACAAGAAATTGAATGGAGCTTTTGCTTGGATTAAACCCCTAAGTTTTCTTAAACCTTAACTCCATTTAATTTTTCTTGATGCTTTGATTGATTTTTTCTTTGATATGCGATACATATAGATATAGGTTATATAGGTTAATTAGGATTTAAAAGATGCATACATATTTTTGCTTTGATTTTCCACGCTTGTTCATACATTGAGGACAATGTATCTTTTAAGTGTGGGGGAGTGAGTCTATATGCATAAAAATGGTTAAATTGGAATAATTTTTTCGAAAATTTTGATAAAATTTTGATTTTATATGCTCATATTGATCGATTGATTTTATTTTTGATTGATGATATCTTAGAATTTTTAAGAATGATTGATTCATTGATTATCTATAGTATGATATCTTATTTCTTAGATTAGGTATAATTGAAGTTTGTGATATGAGCTTATTGCTTATTATTTCTATGATTGCCTATTTTTAGAACTCATGTTTAATTTTTATTGAAACTACACTTATGAAAGTATTTTATGAATATGTCAAAAATAAGTGTGGGGGACTATCTATATTAGAAGGGTAGTTAAAAAAAAAAATCTTTTTCTTAAAAAGAGTGTTTTTCATGCAAGAGGAGAAGAGATATCTTTTGCCTTAAAATTTAAAACAAAAAATCCATTGTTGTCACTCTTCTCTTTAAACAAAAGGAGTTAGTAACCCTTGGGAAAAGGATAAGAGGCATGGATCGGCAAAAATATTGTCCCTCTAGAGTGCTAGTAGCCTCACAAAAATAAATAAAGGGCGTTAGTAACCCCTAAGCATGAACACTTTGAGGTTAGTAACCTCACTTTTCTAAAATAATTACCCTTTGAAAATAATTATAACCCATGCGAAACTTTTGATTTGTATTCATGATATGCAATTGTTTGAGTAGTAGAGATAAAGATGAAGTCATAAGCTTATAGAAAGAAGTAGTTATAGTTGTGATAAATGATAAGTGATTAGAGCTACTTTGATTATGGTTACTTAAGAATGAGGATGATTGCTATATCTTGATCTATTGAATTGGATACTCTTAATATTCTATGTTGTTCTGATTTCATAAATTGAATTGATCATTGATATATGTATATGATTCAAAGTTTTTCAAAAGATTTGAACAAAACTTACTATTTTAAATCTTAATTTTTGTTTGTCTACACTAGTTTGCTAGGGACTAGCAAAGATTTAGTGTGGGGGAAATTATGATCGATCTCAAATTATGCATGTTTTTATAGCTATTTTTATATACTTTTTGCTATTTTTATATGTGTTTTTACCCTATTTTGTTAGTATTTGTGTTTTTAGGTCCTGAAGACAAGAAAAGTGAAAACTTATTGTTTTTCACTCTTTTTGGAGCTATTTTGGAGACTTTTTACTCAACTATGGAATTAGCCACTTGGAATGAAGATTTGAAGATTCGAAGTTCGTGATTGAAGATATTTTGAAGACTTGAAGACAATTGAAGAATTAATTCAAGAAGCAAAATTGAAGATTTGGAGCTTAATTTGTTAAGGATTGAAGACAAGCCTAGAAGAATCCCTGAAGTTGAGGATTTTTGGATTATTTATATGGGAATATACTCAGCCCATATAAACCTATAATTGGAGTTAAAATCCCAATTAATAGGCCTAATATCCAAAAGAATATCCAAATCCCGCAATAATCCCGTAGATTTGCGATATTAGCCCGGTTTCAGCGCAGTCTTCGTAGAAAGGCCATAACTTTCTGCTCAGATGTCCGTTTTAAGCCCATGAGTACTCGTTGGAAAGCTAACTCCGAGCTCTACAACTTTCCTTTGAAGTGCAAAGCTCAGATCTGCCATCTTCAAGCCCGAAACTGAAGTATAAGTCCCTGCTCAATTCCAGAAATTTCCAGGAAATTCTAGAAGTCCTCTTTTGACTTGGAGACTACTCTAGGATGACACCTAATCCTACTTGGACTCCAAGAAAAGAGCCTAAACCATCCTACCCTTATTCTCCACTATAAATAGCCACCTCCTGTATCACAAATCACACAACTTCACAATCCACAAATTTTAGATTATTCTCTTTTTCTACCTTTATTTAGTTTTTAGGTTTTTCTCTAGTTTTAGAAGGGGAGAAGTCGACACCCTCTCTAGCAATAGAGGGAGTCGACGTCCCTAGGGTTTTCAAAGGGGAGATTCCGCCTCTCCCAGTCCTGTAAGTATTCTTATGCCTCTCATGGATTTTCCTAAATCCATGAGTAGCTAAATCCTTAATACTTCTGATCTTTTGGTGAATTCAATCAATTGATTATGGTGAGATTTCTATACTTATAATTTTGTGTTAAGTTCTTGATGATAGTAGTCAAAACCCTAGAATAATTTTATGATTCTGAATCTTATCTGAATTATGTGGCCACTAAGGATGTAAGAGGAAGATCTATGGCTAGATCATACTTAGAATTAATCACTCAAGTTTGATTGTATGTAGCAAATTAGGTTTGTTTAATCGCTGCTTAATGGGTATTTGTCTACCGGAGGGCGAGAAATTTCTCTTCGTATGGTTCTACTTGTAGGCATGTGTGTAAAATTAACTGTTCTTAATGCTTTGTTCTCAAGTGATCTTTAAGCCCTAAGAAAGTAATCGATCATTGAAGGAATAATAGGGATAACTGCAGCTCTAATCGGCCTCTTATCTAAAATACATGTTGGGAAACCTATATCAGTTGTCAGTCAAGAATAACATGCGAAATTCACCTTTTAAATCTAGGATCCATAGTTAATTTGATTGAAGGATACCACTGGTGAAGAAGTATGCTTTATAATTATTGTTTGCTTTATTAATTTGCTTTATTAATCTGCTTTAGATTTAGATTTAGATTTAGATTTGCTTTGCTTTATTTTTAGTTTGATTGTTTGCTTTATAATTGTTATTTATTTAACCCCCTGTTTTCTAATCGATTTTTGGAAAAGATCTTTCTATCCTTTAATTGTTCATCACATAAACCTTCTCTGGGGGATTCGACCCCTACTTGCCCTAGCTATTATAGTTAGTTATTTGTAGGGATTATTTTTATGCTCATAGACGACACGATCACAAATGGTATCTATCACTTCAACCATCAAATTCACCTTGGTTTTCTTGACTTCTTTCTCATCCAAACTATTTATGATCACTGCCTCTAATTCATATTCTTTGTTGATTGAATTAACCTATTCAACAAGAAGATCAACTTCATCAGTGGCAGAAATAGATTGTTCTTCAATAGGGTATTTCATAGCTTTATACATGTCGAACTCAATTACTTCCCTACCAAATTCGAGGCTAAGGATTCCATCATGAACATTGATCTTAGTTCTTGCAGTGTTTAAGAAAGGTCTTCCCAATAACAGTGGTGAATCAGAAAGATCAGCATCGTTTTTTCTTAGGATATAGAAATCTGTGGGAAAAATGAGCTTATCCACCTGCACTAAAACATCTTCAACCAATCCCTCAGGATGATTGTTAGTTCTATCAGCCAATTGAATGATGATATTGGATTTGACTAAGGGATCTAAGCCTAACTTTAGATAAATAGAATATGGCATGATGTTAATTGAAGATCCTAACTCACAGATTGCTTTCACAGTCATATTGCCTCCTATACTACATGGAATAGTAAATGCTCCTAAGTCGTTGCATTTATGGGGCAATTTCCCTTGAAAAGCAGTAGAAAAATTTTCATTCATGCATACCAATTCATTATCTTTCAATTTTACCTTATCATCACTTAATTGCTTAAGAAAAGATGTGTACCTTGGCACTTGCTCGATTGAAGCTACTAAAGGAATGTTTACCTTTGTTCCAAGAAATGAATTCAATAGATTTTCTTCCAAGCATCCCTTATGTCTTTTTGTGAACAATTGAGGGTAAGGTGCAGGACATTCAATGGACGGCATTGTTGTCTTCTTTGATTCCCTCTTCTTCCTTGGTGGATCTTGAGCAATTGTTGGAGATGAAGTTAAGTTCATTCCAAAATCAAGCTTCTATTCCTCCTCACTCTTCACAGAATTCTCCTCATGGCTCATGGGTCTCTGATGACTCCATCTCTTTTGTTACCCTTGGTTGATGGTCTTCCATTCCCATCGAATTGATCCCATATCTTTGTGCATTGTTCAATCCATTGTTAAACTCCATGTTATTCTTGTGTCCTTGAGCCACGTTCAAAGATGTTTGCAAGATTGGTTGTTGGTGGTGATTCACTCCTTGATTTGCAATCATAAAGCGCATGAAATTGGCAATGGTATCTTGTTAGTTAGCAATTTGCTTGCTAAGCAACTGATATACCTTGTCCTTTTCTGTCATGAGTGATTGCACCACTTCTTTCATTTCTTTCATTTCCTTGTGCATTGATGATTCAAACTCTGGCTCCTTAGGATTGAGAATCTCTTCTGACGTGCTAAATTGATGAATATTCTCTGCCATGATGTTGAGCAGTTTCCTTGCTTCTTTGGGTGTTTTGAGTGTCAAGCTACCTCCACTAGTCGCATCAATGTAGACTCGATCTTTATAAAACAATCCATCATAGAATTGTCGTATCAAGAGTTCCACGCCTATGTTGTGGTAGGGGCAACTTTCACAAATCTTGTTGTACCTTTTTCCAATATTGGAACCACTTCTCATTAGGTAATTATCGACAAGAGTTGATTTTGCTTCTGACATCAGCACGTTTTGCTACTGGAAAGTACTGGTTCAAGAATGCTCTCTCCATTTCCTCCCAAGAAGTAATCGATTTTGATGGCAGACTCCAAAGCCACTCTTCCGCTTTACCTTCCAATGTAATTGGAAAAGCTCGAAGTCTTGCTTGCTCTTCAGGCATTCTAAACATAGCACATTTGATGATGAAACATCGCAAATGCTCGTGAGGATTTTCATGGGGTTCTCCATGAAAAATTTGTAGCAAACGGACCACTCCTGGCTTTAACTCATAAGATAAATGTTCTGGATAATCAATGCTTTGGGGCTTCAATTCACAGTTGAAATTCAACTCCCTTAGAGTAAGTGATTGCTCAATTGAATTTTCCTACAAATCAAAGATGATCAAGTGTAAAAGTACAAATCAAAGATGATCAAGTGTAAAAGTAAAAAGGAAAATAAAAAGAAAAACAACTATTTACAAATAACACAATCTAAAAGTAAAGAAATTAAAAGCACACTCTCCCCGACAACGGCGCCAAAATTGTGATCGGTCGTTGAACAAATCACAAGATAATTCCCCACAAAACTTAACTAAATAGCTAGGGTAAGTAGGGGTCGAATCCACAGGGAGAGAGGATAATTTCTTCACTAATTAATTGTGTTAAAAAGGAGAAGTTTGAAAGATGAGATTTTGGAAATTCTAAATTATGACTCAACAAAGCAAATTAAAAGCAAAGTAAACGAAGTAATCAATTATATAAAGAAAGTCTCCAACATAGAAACTATTTCACTCTTGACAAGATTAATCATGGATCATCCACACAAACATGAATTTTATATTAATTGCCAATAAATTAAGCATCATAAATTATTCTAAAGTAGTATATATCCTAAGACGTAGGCATCAACTTTTCTTAAAACAAAATAATCTCCCTAATATCTTAAACAACTCCACTTGAATAATTGGTATAGGAGAGGAATACTCAACCCTCCAATATGCTAAGAAAACTTCGTCCGCATCTCGCTAAAACTAATTTCTATTGTTTCTAATCAAGCATCACCCTGTGAAGAATCATAGAACAAGCATTAAGATTTACTTTTCCGCATGCATGATAAATCAATACCAAACTTGTCTACATCAATTTCCATCCCGGCCTAAAGATTTCAACAAGATTTGATAATCCCATTGAACCTAGGACTCCTAGAATTAACAATTGTTACTTAGACCAACATCGACTTGACTCAAGCCAACTTGCATCTAACAATAGCATTCATACTTATCAAGATAAGTAGCCCTCCAAATCCATCAAAACATGAACACATAAGATGAAGTACAGGGATAAGAAACATATTCAAGCAGAAACCAAATTATTAAGAACAAAAGTCTCCGCATAAATAAAATGTCAAGAGATCAATATGATTCTACATTGGAGAAATAAAAGATTAGCTACTCATGAATTGAGTAACCATCAAAAGAAAAAGGAATAGAAAAACCTAGAGTATGGCCGGCGGCTTCCTTAGCTCTCCAAGTTGTCTAACCTCGATCCCCCCTTTTCTAGAGAGAAAAGGTGGCTATTTATACTAGAGACTTAGGGCTAAGTTAACCTAGGACAAAATAGACTTTTAAGCTCATTAAACTATCTTCAATTGAGTGGAATTTCGTCCTCTAGGTCTGGGCTATCTCTAAATACCGAATTTAGGCTAATCTCATCAACTTGGGCTTGATTTCATGGGCTTTTCTAGGTCCAGCATGTCTGCAGAAACTTCAGGGGCATTTTCGTCCACGATAACGGAAAAATTGGGCTTCGACCAAAGCATGAAAGTTATAGCTCTCGGAGTTAGCTTTCCAAAGCCTACTCATATGCCTCAAACGGAGTTCTGGATCGAAAGTTATGGCTGTTTTCGTAAGCTGCCGCCAAATCTGCAAATAAGGGAAGAAGCTTCAGCATGAAGCCATCCTGATTTGCGTGCTGACAAGGGACCCGACTCCCTCTAGGCACCCACATGAATAGACTGAACACCCAGGTGGTTCGCTTGAAGACCCAGCTGAGAAGTGTCTCGACTCTACCTGGGTGCCCACATGGTTGGCCTTAGCACCCATGTCTCTCTGATAACTTGACATGTCTTCTTGCAACTTGAACTCTTCTTACTCCTTTGCTTTGGAACTATGTAAATCTCAACTTTATGCTTCAAGAAGCATAAAATTGACTCCATGAATTCTTCAATCACGAACATGATAGCTCCAAATTTTTCCAAGAAAGTCCATGAAAAACCTTTGTGCCAAAAATCGATCAAAATAGCTCCAAAAAGCACCTAAAACATCATATTTGCACAATCTACCTCTTCAACACCTACAATCACAAATGTAAGCATAATAGGGCAAACTCTAGCACAAATACATCCAAAAGCATAGGAAAATGACCATAAAAATATGCATAATTTGGGTATATTATCAATACTACTATTTATGGGTTTAGATTCAGACGTATTCTTGATAGGTCTAAATCTAATCCCAGAAATAGTACTATATACACCGCCACAGGTACTACAACCGTATATGCCAATACTATAAAGGAATCATCAATAAGGGCAGATCGAATTCAACTTCATCCTTTCTAAGGTGCTTTTTTGTTCGATTTGAGTCTAATGCATCAATTGAAGAGGATGTAAAAGAATGTACTCCATGTCTAAATACAAATGTTCAGATCACCTACATCGCCTGCATCCTACATCGCCCGTCACCACCAAAATCTTCCAATAAAACCTGCAAAATTTAATTACCAAATATTAATTACACAAAAGTGTTAACACTAATTAATCTTAATTAAATTTCATAATTTCAAAATTGTAACTAATAATTACTAATTACATAAATAATAATAATCAATAATAAAAAATCTAAAACAAACTGCTGTCCATGGACAGGGCCGCTCTCCTGGGGCGGCACTGAGACAGAAACATTTTTTCCTTCATTTTAGATCTACAAGTTAGATCTAAAAAATAACAACATATATTTCAAAAAAGTAATCATACCAGTAATCTCATCACTCCTTTGCGGAGGCCGAAAACAAAATCCGACATGATTTTCTTCAAGATTGTTTTGAAAGTTTGATGTTTTAGTTTGAATGTAGTAGAGGATTTGATGTTAGAAAGTTTGAAGAAAATGAAGTATAGATTTTAGTTTGAAGGTTGTTGATCGAGTCGTCAATGACCATAAAAATAATCCCCACAAAAACCTAATTAAGGTAGATAGGGTAAGTAGGGGTCGAATCCCAAAAAGAAGGGTTATAATCTTATCCAAAAAATAAATCTTTTCTAAAAATTACTTTTAAAACAGAAAACAGGGGATTTAAAAGATCAATTAAAAAGAAAGCAATTAAACTAAAAATAAAACAAAGTAAATTAAATCTAAATCTATAGAATAAAAGAAAACAATAATTAAAAAGCATACTTCTTCTCCAATTGTATGAATCAATCAAATTAACTATGGATTTTTGATTTAAAAGATGAATTCAATATTTTATTCTTAATGACAACTAGCCTAGAGAAATTCTAACATGTATATTAGATAAGAGGTCGGTCAAAACTGCAGTTGTCCCTTTTATTCCTTCAGCGATCAATTACTTTTTCAGGGCTTAAAAATCACTTAAGAACAAAGCATTAAGAACAAAGTTTTTCACACATGCCTACAAGTAGAATCATACGATAAGGAAATAAATCACCTACCGATAAACTCGTCCCATTGAGCAAATTCAATCTTTCTCAATTTGCTACCAAACAATCAAACTCAGAGGTCAATCCTTGTTTGATTTAGCTATAGATCCATCCAATCACGTCATTAGTGGCCACATAAATCAATAACTATCAAGATCATAAAATAAAATAGGGACTTACTTACTATCTATAAAAAACAAACATCAAATTATAAGCACAAAAATCTCACCATAATCAATTGATTGAATTCACCAAAGGATAAGAAGTATTAAGAATTTAGCTACTCATGGATTTAGGAAAATCCATGAGAAGCATAAGAAAACTTACAAGACTTGAAGAGGCAAAATCTCCTTCTTGAAATCTCCTAGGGTTGCCGCCCCACTCTATGCAAAGAGAGGGTGTGGCACCCTTGGCCTAAATCTAGAGAAAAAAAAACCTAAAACTATTTTCTAACGAAGAGAAGAATAAGAGCTGTGTTCTCTAGGGTTACATAAGGTGGCTATTTATAGTGGAAAAATAACATAAAGACTCCTATTATACTTAGGATAGGACTCTAGGACGTCCTAGGCTCTAACTTAGTCTCCAAGTTGGATTAAAAGTCTTTCTAGAGCAAAATCCTAGTGAAAATAGGATCCTTAAATTTCCTGGAATCGTGCAGAAATTTCGACAGCAATTTCAGACTTGAAGATAACAGAGTTGGGTTTTGGTCTTGAAGGAAAGTTGTAGATCTCGGATTTAGCTTTCCAACGGCTACTCACGGGTCTAAAACGGATATCTGAGCATAAAGTTATGGCCTTTTTACCGAGACTGTGCTGAATCCTAGTCCAACTAGGACTAGTTGCGGGAAATTGCGGGATTTGGATATTTCCTTGGACTTGTGGCACAAATTGTGATTTTAACTTCAATTGTGTGCTTATATGGGCTGAGTACTATCCCATATAAAATATAAAAAATTCCATAGCTTCCGGGCTTCTTCTAGGTTTGTCTTCATTCCTTTGCAATTAAGCTCCAAATCTTCAATTCTTGCTTCTTGAAATAATTCTTCAATGGTCTTCAAATCTTCAAAATATCTTCAAGAAATCTTCAAACACGAACTTCGAATCTTCAAATCTTCACTCCAAATTGCTAAGTCCATATTTGAGTAAAAAGTCACCAAAATAGCTCCAAAAAGAGTGAAAAAAAACAAGTTTCCACTTTTCTTGTCTTCAAGAGCTAAAAACATAGATACTTGCAAAATAGTTTTAAATTCCACATAAAAATACCAATAAGCATAGGAAAATGATCATAAAAATAGAGTTGTTTTTGGCTCGATCATATTTTCCCCCACACTAAACCTTTGCTAGTCCCTAGCAAACTAGTGCATAAAACTATGAAAACAAAACCTAAACTAATGCAAATAAAGATTCCACTTTCATAGGTGTACGGCGGCACTTAGCACGTGACGCAAGCCATTTAAACCTGAGACTGATAGAGGTACTCCGGAGGTGTTATGTCACCTCAGGGTTTTCTTAACAAGGACGATACCCACAAACATGTTGACTAGACTCGATAGACTCATGAGTTAGTATGAAAAATAGAACAAATTTTATACAAATCTATGTTGAAAAATCCTTTTCGAAAAATAAATTTTCAATATATACATATATCAAGGATTAATTCAATCATGAAATCAGAATAACAAAGAATAATAAAAGCACTTAATTCAAAAGATCAAGAAATAGCAAGCATCTTTATTCTTAAGTAACCATAATCAAAGTAGTTCTAATCACTCATCATTCATCACATCTATAACTACTTTCTTTCCATAAGTTTATGTCTTCATCTTTACCTCAATTAATCAAAAGATTGCATATTATGAATACAAATCACGAGTTTCGCATGGGTTATAATGATTTTCAAAGGGTAATTAGTTTTTAGAAAAGTGAGTTACTAACCTCGAAGTGTTCATGATTAGTGGTTACTAACGCCCTTTATTTTGAGACTACTGGCACTCTAGAAGGACTCCTTCTATTTTATTAAAGAGAGACAATATTTCTGCAAATCCATGCCTCTTATCCTCTTCCCAAGGGTTACTAACTCCTTTTTGTTAAAGAGAAGAGTGACAACAATGGAATTTTTTTTTTAAATAGCAGAAATACCTCTTCTCCTCTTGTCATGAAAACACTTCTTTTTATGAAAACATTTTTTAACTACCCTTTTATATAAATAGTCCCCCACACTTGTTCTTGACATATCCATAACATACTTTCATAATTGTAATTTTAATAAAAATTAAACACATATTCTAGAAATAGGTAATCATAGAAGTAATCAATAATAAATTCTTATCACAAAACTTCAATTATACCTAATTCTAAGAAATAAGATTCATGCTATAAACCAATCAATGAATCAAACATTCCTAAAAATTCTAAGTAATCTTCAATCAAAAATCAAATCAATCAATTAATATGTGCATGAAAAATTCAAAATTTTCGAAAAATTTCATGGATTTCTATGCATGTAGTAGACTCTCTATTAGACTCTCTCCCCCACACTTAAAAGACACATTGTCCCCAATGTGAATGCACAGTGTGTTTTTGTGTGCCTCATAAGTGTGATGACTAAATAGATGTGCTAATGAAAGACTTGACTCACAAAGAAAGTGTTGACCCAATCAAACAATTCAACATATCAATCATAGCATTCATAGCATATGAGTCATAATTAAGATCCAAATCAAAGCATAGAAAACATAGAAAAGAAATTCAAACAACTAATTCAAATCAAGGAATAGGCAATCAATCAAAACAATAATCATTCAAAGCAAAGCAATGCAAAAGGAAAAAGATAGAGTTAAAGAAAGTTTCTCTATTTTGGAATCGGAGTATGTCGCACAGGCTGATGCATGCATGACCGGTGGTGGCTCGGATGTGGCCGGTGATGGCACGGCGAGACCCTGAGATTACTTGGCTATGGTCGGTCATGGCCAGGCAAGATGAATGGATGGAGCAATGCTAGCTGATCCTGATCCAGGCCTTGTGCAGAGACGGTTGATGGCGACGCGGCTGTGCCCGGGTGTGGCCTGGGTTGATGCGTGCTTGCTGGCCTTGGCTCGGATGTGGCCGAGCATGACGCGCAAGTGGAGCAGATGAAGCCGGTTGCGTCGCGCGGGCTAGTGCGGCAGTGGCGGGTCCTAGCTAGGTGTGGTGCGCAGCCTGTGCGGATGAGGCTGGGAGTGGCGCACGGGTTGGCGCGGAACTGGCCTATCTTGGCCGGGCCTTGTGCATGAATGGCCAGGTCATAGCCAGGTAATGGCCGGTCTTGGTCATGCAGATGCGTGGCTTTGGCGCGGACATGCCCGGTATTAGCCTGTTGTTGTGCACGGGTTACCAGGCCACAGCCGACCTAGCATGCTTGTGTGGCTCGGGTATAGCCGGTCATGTCCGGTCAAGTTAGCTAGGTGGGCTCGATCATGGCCGTTGGCTGACTCCTTTGGTGCATTGGCTTCCATCCTTTGCTCCTGTCCTTTGGGCTTTCATTCGTTTTCCTTTACGACTAAGCTTCATTTGTTCGCCTTATTCCCTTAATTTGAAATCCTAATAAGAAAAATAAAAAATAAAACTAAAAAGAAAATTACAATGTTAGTAAATTATTGGGTTGCCTCCCAAGCAGCGCCTTTCTTTAATGTCTTTGGCTAGAGTTTCCTTCATCTCCCTTTGTTAGGGGGGATCATACCACTTCAAAGCATAGAGCAAATATGGTGATATGGGCAGAATATGAACAGAATAATATGAAAGATAAAAGAAAAGATAAGGAAAGAAATCACCAATTTTGCTGAGGGCAACTCTATGAATAGCTAGGAATGAAAATGCCATCTTTGTTGCTTTGAGAGGTTGATGCAATGGATGCTTTCAGCATTCTTGATTAGCATTGTTCTCATCTTGCCTTTGGAAAGTGCCCTCGTGTTGGCAAATCTTCTTGTCCTCCATAAAGAATTAATCCATGTTGATCTCCTCGAGAATCTTGTTGATTCCCAAGAAGTCTCGGTCTTCATGTTTCAAGAGTTGATTATCAACAAAATTCAACACACTTAATTCTTTCAGCTTTGGAAGTCCAAGTTGGTCATCTTCTTGTGGCCCATCTTATAGTTTAGCAAGGCTTGTAGGAGAAGGTGAAGGGATGTCCATCTTGATATCTTCATTTGGTGCTTCTGGTTCGTCTTGCACAATCTTGGGGACTTCCTTTGGTGGAGTAAGGACGCAGACTTCGTATAGCTCATCATCGTCTTCCTTGAAGAGAAATTTAAAGGAGTCTTGTAAATCAAGTTTATATGGATCATCAATTGTTTCGCTTGATTCTCCTTTAACTTCTTTCATTGTTGGAACGTCTGCAACATCATTATATCCACCTCCGATCTAACTTGTCTCAGAATGGACAGGTTTCTCCCATGAAAGTGTTGCTTCAATTTCTGGCTCTTGATGCCATTGTGTAGCTTTGGTTGAAAAGAAAGCAATTAAACTAAAAATAAAACAAAGTAAATTAAATCTAAATCTATAGAAATAAAGAAAACTATAATTAAAAAGCATACATCTTCTCCAATGGTATGAATCAATCAAATTAACTATAGATCCTTGATTTAAAAGATGAATTCAATATTTTATTCTTGATGACAACTGGCCTAGAGAAATTCTAACATGTATATTAGATAAGAGGTCGGTCAAAACTGCAGTTATCCCTTTTATTCCTTCAGCGATCAATTACTTTTTCAAGGCTTAAAGATCACTTAAGAACAAAGCATTAAGAACAAAGTTTTTCACAGATGCCTACAAGTAGAACCATACGATAAACAAATAAATCACCTACCGATAAACTCATCCCATTGAGCGAATTCAATCTTTCTCAATTTGCTACCAAACAATCAAACTCAGTGGTCAATCCTTGTATGATTTAGCTATAGATCCATCCAATTACGTCATTAGTGGCCACATAAATCAATAACTATCAAGATCATAAAATAAAATAGGGACTTGCTTACTATCTATAAAAAACAAACATCAAATTATAAGCACAGAAATCTCACCATAATCAATTGATTGAATTCACCAAAGGATAAGAAGTATTAAGAATTTAGCTACTCATGGATTTAGGAAAATCCATGAGAAGCATAAGAAAACTTACAAGACTTGAAGAGGCAAAATCTCCTTCTTGAAATCTCCTAGGGTTGCCGCCCCACTCTATGCAAAGAGAGGGTGCGGCACCCTTGGCTTAAATCTAGAGAAAAATAAACCTAAAACTATTTTCTAAGAAAGAGAAGAATAAGAGTTGTGTTCTCTAGGGTTACATAAGGTGGCTATTTATAGTGGAAAAATAACTTAAAGATTCCTATTATACTTAGGATAGGACTCTAGGACGTTCTAGGCTCTAACTTGGTCTCCAAGTTGGATTAAAAGTCTTCCTAGAGCAAAATCCAAGTGAAAATAGGATCCTGAAATTTCGTGGAATCGTGCAGAAACTTCGACAACAATTTCGGACTTGAAGATGGCGGAACTGAGCTTCGGTCTTCAAACTAAAGTTGTAGATCTCAGAATTTTCTTTCCAACGGCTACTCACGGGCCTAATACGGACATCTGAGCAGAAAGTTATTGCCTTTTTACCGAGACTGCGTTGAATCCTAATCCAACTAGGACTAATTGCGGGAAATTGCGGGATTTGGATATTTCCTTGGACTTGTGTGGCACAAATTGGGATTTTATCTCCAATTGTGTACTTATATGGGCTGAGTACTATCCCATATAAAAAAATTCCATAGCTTCCGGGATTCTTCTGGGCTTGTCTTTATTCCTTTGCAATTAACCTCTAAATCTTGAATTCTTGCTTCTTGAAATAATTCTTCAATGGTTTTCAAATCTTCAAAATATCTTCAAGAAATCTTCAAACACGAACTTCGAATCTTCAAATATTCACTCCAAATTGCTAAGTCCATATTTGAGTAAAAAGTCACCAAAATAGCCCCAAAAAGAGTGAAAAACAACAAGTTTCCACTTTTCTTGTCTTCAAGACCTAAAAACATAAATAATTGCAAAATAGGGTTAAATTCCACATAAAAATACCAAAAAACATAGGAAAATGATCATAAAAATAAGATTGTTTTTGGCTTGATCAGTTGTTTTTGAGGTTTTAAAGTATTTGAAGTTAGAAAGTTTTGAAAATATGAATAAATGGCAAAAGTGTAAAAAATAGGGCGGTGAATAGCGAAAATGGGGCGGTGTTTAGCAATCCAGTTATTATTTTATTACTTTATTTTGGCTGAATCTATTGTCATTGTGTTTGGATTTGATTTTCTTTATTTTATCAAGTTTGAAATGAGGAGAAGTTTCAAAAGACTATTTGGTTAAATAGTTTTTTATGTTTTGAGTGGGTTTTATTCTTTTTTTTTATTATTATTATTCTTATTTTGAAAGTCATTATGCTCCTATTGATGCAATTGAAATTGGCAGAATATCTTCGTTTTCCTAAAGCATTGAAACTGATCGTTCCGAATTGCAGGTGATTTTTATATTGAATATTTCTTAGATGCTTCTATAGATGATGTTACTGTTAATTTATGTTGAATAACTCTCTGGTATTGTGTAGTTTTCCACACTTTGATACTCTTTCGATGTCGAACTACATTGTCTTGATTTCTTCTTGCATTTTGGATTTTCATCGACAGTTCCAGGATTCTTCTTCAAAGGCAGTTGTTAAGGCAAAGATGATGCATAGGAACTCCTTACTACATCGGTTAAATATCTGGTTAGAGGAGGTTGTCTTGGAAGCTCGTCTTTTAGCAATGCAGATGGCAATGTGGCTTTTACAAGTCAGGAAGGCAGTGACTTGGACATAGATAAAGCTAATACGTGTGTCACTAATGGGCAATTTTGGTGTAGTATGCGTACTACACTCTTTTCTTTTGTATTTGCTTGGTTTTGCAAGATTGTTCTTATTCTTTTCTTTGTAAATCTTGCCTAGAACTCAATCTGTGTACTTAGATCAATTGGGATCAGTTTAGACACTTCAAACATTATTCTCCTTGATTGTATTAAGTGCGGGGAGCACTTGTTTAAGCTCGGTGTTGTTTCAAGTTTGGGTGAAGTTTGGTTGTTGTAACGGCTTGGTGTAGACCCGTAACTACATCAGATTAGTGGATTGGTTGAAATCCTTGGTTGAGAGAACCAAGGTAGAGGACGTAGGTCAAGGGGACCGAACCTCTATAAATTGTGTGTCATGCTAAGATCTTTCATCTCCCTTTTAGTTATAGCGCCTTTGAAGTGTTTATTGCATGCCATTCCTCTTCTCCTACTCCCTCTGCTAATATTATTTACTTTGTGTACTTGATCATTCATTTCTGTTGTCACAATTATTTATTGCACTTTTAAGTTGTTTACTGCTCTGTCAGTTTCACTGTTATTCCCATTACTTGCTCCATTCTATCTGGTCGCACTAACATTCTGTATTGTAGAGGCATCGGTTGAACTTGAAAAGAATTTCCAAAGTGGGCTATTCACCCCCTCTAGCACCACATTCGGGACCAACACAAAGGTCAGGGTTTTGGCTAACTTCTTTTTCATGAGATTGTACCAGTCACAAATAATCTTGTTCGTAGAGGAATGGAGGTGGACCAGGTTGAAACAGTTTCTCATGCTATTAAGGAGTGCAAGTTTGCTAATGTTGTTTGGAATATTATTTACTAGTAACTGGGCACACGCCCATGCGTCTGCATTCAATTAATAGCTTGTTTAAAAAAATTGACATTTGAGTTATTAAAAATTGAAATGATAGTAGTAATGTGTAAGGTTGTTTAAAAAACATTAAGAATAATGTTCAACATTTGAAGAAACTAATGTAAAGATATTAAAAAATGGAGGCAACATTGTTTGATGAATAAGATTTTTTTTGAGAGGCAATGTAAAGAATTTTATTAATAAGAAACTAGAACTAGCAGATGGGCGGGTCGGGTTGGATTTGGGTTCGGTTGTTTGGGTTGGGTCAGTTTCGGGTTAAGAAAATTTTGGGTCATAAGAGTTCGGTTAATTTTCGGCTTCGGGCTGGGTTGGGTTCGGGTCGCTCAAATGTCGGGTCATTTGGGTTCGGGTCAATTATGGGTTGGGTCGTTTTCGGTTTTGGATCATACGGTTTGGATAATTTCGGTTTGAACCTCGGGTTTTCAGGTTCGGATCGTTACAATTCATTTTTTCGGGTTGAATAGTCGGGTCATTTCGGGTTTCAAATTTGATTCGAGTCATTGAAGTTTGCGCTTTTCGTAGTTTAAATAAATTTTTATTTTTATTCTTATAATTTGGAATTAATAAAAACTCTTTTCCAATTGTAGTTATAACATTTTTGATAAAATAGTTAAAATAGTTATAAGCAATTTCATTAATATGAATGATAATTCGAGATATAAGTCTTAATTAATCGGTACAAATATATATAGTATATATATTTAGGATATGTCTCTGATTTATACTATATATATATATATATATATATAGTATAATAGACTTTCAAATCTGATTTCTATTTTAGGCAATGTCTCTTTTGTTCATGTCTTTAGGGAGGCAAACTTTTTTGTTGATTCCTTGGCCAAGCTTGGAGTCTATAGAACATCAAACTTGGTTGCTTGGTTGTAATCTTTTACCTTATTATTAATAATATTTATTATTTTTCAAAAAAAAAACAAATATATATAGTATACATATGTTATATAAGAATCAAAATTGAACAATAACTTGATCCAATGATCCTTGACTAATATATAAATTAAATATTTAAACTAAATTAACCGCAGCATTTAAATTTTAAATTAACATAAATTAAATATGTAATGCATATGTTTTAACACTAATTTAAACTAATTAATGCAAATCAATTGTAAATTATTTCAAGTTAAAACTAATTAAACATTAAACTAAACAAATTATGCAAATACAAGCTTTTAAATTAAACAAATTAAAATCTGTCAGACCCTAATTTGAACAAATCTGAGAATTTGGGGATTGAATTGCATTACACACTGAGAACTACTCTGCACAACAGCACAATATAATTTAATCTATTTTATTTATTATAACTTATAATCCATTTTATTTTCCTCTTCAAATTTATATAGCTTATAACTCATAAATATATTGTATTAATTGAAATATTCATTGACATTGATTTTTTATATGAACTATATTATATTAAAGTATAAATATTTAAATAATAAGAAAACATAAAATAATTTCTATTATTTGTAATAATCAATATTAATGGTATAGTTTCAACTTTCAATTAAAGACTAAAAAAATTAGCAATAAATATCATGAGATTGAGATTTGATGTGGTAAAATACTAAAATTGGATTAAAACTATATGTTTGCTAATTATTTTACAATTTTTAGTTTTTACAATTTAAATATAATTAATTTTAATCGGGTCATTTCGGGTTAATCTGTCAGGTTGATCAGATTCAGGTCATTTTGGGTTTGGGTCATTTCGGGTTCGGGTCGTTTGGGTTCGGGTAATTTCGGGTTTGGGTACCCAAAAATTCGAGTTCTTTTTGGGTTGGGTTAGTTTCGGTTTCGTGTTGGGTGGATTGGGTTTGTTGGCTTTTTTGGTCAAATCGGGTTGGGTTGGGTTTGGTTTCGGGCGGTCGAGTTGGGTACCCGCAGTCGGGTTAGCTTTTGCCAGCTCTATAAGAAACTGTTTGATGAATAAGATAAGTACAGACATATTGACATACATTGGACATCTCCCATCCAAATTTCTTCCAAGTAAGAATTAATCTTTTGCATGTGTCAAAATTGTAAAACAACTGTGGCGTTAGGACTAACCTATTATTTAAACATGATATATGATATATAATCTCTATGTGAGTGTAGTGATAATCTCTTTTTAATTAAATGAAAAATTGAAACATATTGTATTTAATTACTTCATTAAAAAATTATATATTCAATTTAACAAATAAGCCAGATAACAAAAACAATAACCCTAATGAATCATGAGGCTTTATTTAAGTTTGACGGATGTTGTTATTGTTCTAATTCCAATGACTTTGATACTATTTAAATCATAAAGAAAGGAAGCAAAGCAATTCTCTATTTTTGACATACACATATATAATATTAATTAGGGGCATTTGGTTAGGGGGTATCTTAGATGAAGGGTATAATCTGCCCTTCAGGAATCTGAGATACCCATATTTGGTTTATGGGAATGAGATTTCGGGGTCTGATGGCGTAATCTGCCCACGTAGGATAAGTGGGAATCTACCCGGAATCACATACCCCCCGTCTCCTTGGGTTATCTGAGATTCCGCTAGAATGTGAAATTTTTTCGCCAAAATGCCCCTACCTTTTTACCCTTTCGGAGTATGATGCCATCAGAGTTGTAAATATTTACAACAACAAAAAATATAAAAGGAAAAAATAAAATCCACGATTAAACTCCTTTTTCACTTGGAAAAACCCTAGCTGCCCGAAAATTCTCTCATCTCTCTCCTCTCACTCTCTCGATCTTGTTGAACTTCAAGTGGAATCTGTTCCAACTTCAACGTCGTCGTCGTTGGGAAGGACGTTTTCGATCGTCGAGCGGGGTAGGCCCACATTTTCTTCACTGAAATTGTGAGTTTTCTTTTAATATTGTGTTTTGGGTGATTTTGGCTGGTTTGTTTCTAGTTTAGTGCATTTCGGCTGTTAAAACACAAACAAAGGATACAAATGAAGAAGTTTTGGGAAAGATATGGCCGAAATTTGGTAGATGGATTACTGTGTTAGGGTTTACGGGTTAGGGTTTAGGCGAAAAGATATTGGTGAAAAGTTATTATTTCATGAAATGAAGCCATAGTTGCATAAAATTCATAAAATTCAATGAATTTATATCAATTGAAGTGAATTTGAGTATAAAATTTGGGGAAAACTTATTAATTCTATATAATATGAATAAATTGATGCCCTAACCCTTTATTCAGTTTGTAGAGCTGCAAGAGGGAGCTGAGAATAGAAATTAATGATTTTTTTGGTTCCTTGTGAGAACCTAATACAAGTGTGGTTATAATGTTGCTTAGTCCCAGAATTGGCTGATTAAGCAAACTTTGTTAAAGTCCAAGTCAGGTGGACAAAATAGAGTTATTCAAGAAACTTCTGGACGAGTTTATTTGACCATCTTATAGTGTTAATTTTAAACTGCAGTCATTGTCTTTTGTTATTATTATTTTCCTGGCCTACCAAATATTCTACTGTAGGAAAAACATGATCTATTGAGTATAGCAATATAAATGGATTAAAATAAATCATGTTATTTAAATATGGAATTTTGCGGAAGCGAAAGAAATCAAACCAGGGTCAATTACGGTGCTCCTTGATCTTCAATACTCGTGGTGGACTTCTGCTACAGGAATGAGCAGAAACCTCACTAATCACAATGCAAAAACCTTTTCTTGCTTGACAATGGAGGGAGAAGCTTTTTCTTCAGAAAGTTCTAACTTCCTGATAAAAAATGAGAGAGAACCACTTTACGTAGTTTTTATTTTTTCTTTTATATGTGAGTGGTTGTATTCCACTTGAATACTTAGCTAGATAATTTCTGATATAATTCCCAAGGAATTTTATCAAGAAAATATCTCCTATTATTATCCTTGTTAATTTAATCCAAATTAAATTACCAAGATAATAACCTATGTTGGGCTAAACTATCATGGGTGCAAAGCCCAAATGTCCAACATCTCCCACTCACACATGATGGGCAAGCCACCGCAAAGCCTTCTCAACCATCCCAATGCCAAGTTCATACAGGTTAATGAACCGTGCGACCACTGAGTACACCTTGAATTTCGGGAGCTCTATACTAGGAACTCGTTAGAGCCAGCATAGAGACATCTACCCTTTTATAAAGAAATTTAGTGTCTC
>AWWV01015884.1:0-32996 GCA_001974805.1 Corchorus capsularis | reverse complement strand
AATTTAAACCTCCAGATTTAATTTCTTTTCAAATAAGTCCTTTCAATTAAGTCCCTGAAACTTAAAACATGAAATTCTCCCAACATAGAACTCCGATTTAGGCAAATAATATATCGATGGAAAGCTTATTAGACAAGGATTCTAATGGTATAAAAATCATGCATCAATATTCAGTTTGAGCGGATCGAAAAACATGGTCAAAGTTACTGTTTTTTACATGTTTGACCCGAGATATCTCCATCTATATGAGCCATTTAAATCTCGAAAAAATCAGATCATATAGACATCATATAATCATCAAACACTAGAATACAAGGCCTAATTTCAGCTTTTCTATTAAAACAAAAAACATTCCGACAGGCCATCAATTTAGATCACAAACACGAAAAGACCCAATCAAGCTCGGATACCAATGTCGGAAAAACATGATCTATTGAGTATAGCAATATAAATGGATTAAAATAAATCATGTTATTTAAATATGGAATTTTGCGGAAGCGAAAGAAATCAAAACAGGGTCAATTACGGTGCTCCTTGATCTTCAATACTCGTGGTGGACTTCTGCTACAGGAATGAGCAGAAACCTCACTAATCACAGTGTAAAAACCTTTTCTTACTTGATAATGGAGGGAGAAGCTTTTTCTTCAGAAAGTTCTAACTTCCTGATAAAAAATGAGAGAGAACCACTTTACGTAGTTTTTATTTTTTCTTTTATATGTGAGTGGTTGTATTCCACTTGAATACTTAGCTAGATAATTTCTGATATAATTCCCAAGGAATTTTATCAAGAAAATATCTCCTATTATTATCCTTGTTAATTTAATCCAAATTAAATTACCAAGATAATAACCTATGTTGGGCTAGACTATCATGGGTGCAAAGCCCAAATATCCAACATCTACCAATCTGGCAATAGTCTGTGTAGTCTGTGTAGACTAGACCATGCATATTAGCAAGTTCGTATAATTTGTTCTTGGTTGCCAATACATTTTGATTTGTAAATTCTATTACAGTCTCTTTGCTTGGTTAATGTACTCTTATTTCCTTTTTACTATCCTAAAGACATTAATCCTCTTGAATGTCTATGTAAACTTCTCTCATTTTCTTTTTCTTTGACAGGACATAAAGCTTGATGACTTAGAAACAAACCATTTTGTCCTTGTTCATGGAGGAGGCTTTGGTGCTTGGTTTTGGTATAATACAATTGCGCCCCTAAACTATGTCATGAATATAGTTATGTCATGATGCTTAATTTGCTAACATCTTTTGTTAACTTTATGGTAAATTTGCTGGTACATCTAGTTGGTAAAATTTGCTTGGTTTGTAAAGCAAACATTTGGGATTTTTTTCTTAAATGTTAGCAGTAGGTTCTTCCCCTAAACTGATATAAAAGAAGAAAAGTTTTTGTGAGTATGGCTGGTACAAATGTCAGTGAATGGAAATGAAGAATATTAGTATTGAAAAGCTCATCTTATGTCTTTATTTGACCATTTCAATATTGCATAAATTGGTTTGATAGTAATGCTTCCTTTGGTAACCTGTGGTGAGGTGAAAAGCAATTATGGCTGCTTTTGCCTGTGGTGAGGTGAAAAGCAATTATGGCTGCTTTTGCCTGTGGTGAGGTGAAAAGCAATTATGGCTGCAAAGCAGTTATGGCTGTGAGGTGAGTAATAGCAGTTTAAACTTAAAAGCAGCTTTCAACCTACAGTGAAAATAAGCTACTTTTAGCCTATCACGTAGAACAAAACACACCACACCGCACCACCCAAAAAATTCCCTTTGATAAAAATGTGGGGGTGAAAAGCACCAAAAAGGTGGTTTTGCAAGGGTGTTTCTCACCGCATAGCTTTGTCAAAGGGGCCTAAGTCTGCTGGAGTGCTTTTATAGATGATTTTTATGTGCAATTATATATGCCTTTTCAATTGTTAAACAATTAACACTTATTTATACTAATGCCTTTTCAATATTTATATCTATTACAACAGGGGTATTATAGTAATGTCTGAATTTTGGAATGTATCATTCCGGCTAACCAAACATGATATGTAAAAAGAAAAGATACCTGGAAATGACAACCAATCAATAAAAGACCACTTACCCGGGGATGTGATAACCGGGTAAATTTTACCCGGAATCTTTGGCCCAATGGTAATCTAAGATTCCCCCTAACCAACCCCCCCCCCCTCCTCCTTAAACTTAAACTTATAAACAAACTTTGATTCTTTTAAGATGACAACCTTAATACTTGAGAGCAGGAAGAAAGAAACTATATGAAATATACAATTTCAAACATGGTTTTCGAAATCGGACCGGACGGTCCAACCAGTTCAATCGCCTACCAGAAACATATCCAATTCTATATAATGTCTAAACCGCGGTTTTAGCAAACCGTTTGAAAACCCGTTAAACCGACAAACCCGGAACTGATATAACTATTTACTATCTCGTTTTTTTACTTTAACTAAAAAAAAATGAAGATCTGAAATTTTTTTTGTTCTCTCTCAAAAGTCTCGATGTCTCTCTCTTCCTCTCCTCTCCTCTCTGTCGCCCCTCACTTCCTCATGGGTCGCCGCCTCCGACTCATCGCCTGATCTGAGTTTCATCGGATCTGATTCAAGTTCCATCACCTTCAAGCTGCCCCTGCCATACATCTTTCAATTCTGTTTCATACATCTTTTGCATCTTTCAATTTCATTTCATCAACTTTCCTTGCCATCACGTTGACTCTTGTATTTCCATGGTTTGGGGCTTTGGGCTCCTTTTCAAATCTCAACTGGCAATATTTTCCTTCTTTTCTGTTGCTTGCTGATTTGAATTTTTTCTTCTTCATTTTTTTTTTTTTTTTGCTTTCAATTTCATTAACTCTTTTAATTAATTGTAAATCCTTAATTGCTGGAAGTTTGTTTTATCTTTAAAAATTATCTGTTGACCCATGAATTAAATACCCATTAAAATTTTCATTTAGGCCAACCTTTCAATTTTTCTATTTGAGATCATATATCCTGGAGGCAGGTTGTAAGCTTTTTCAACGCTCTCTGTTAGGGATGGATAAATATTAGATGTACAAGAATATTATTTCTAGTAGTTTCTTGTCAGAAGTGTCTCATCGAACCAGTTGTCCGGCTCAACTGGTTGAGCCGTGACCCGTCAGCTTAGACGGTTCATTAGACGGTTCGGTTTCAAAAACCATGACTTCAAAAGAAAAAGAGTCAATTCAAGAAATATTAAACCACACAAACCATCAATTACTTAAAAATTAAAACATCTTGCCGTCTCCATCAAAAAACCTTTTCCTTTGCGTTGGCACCTTCACGGCACTTAGGGCCGCAGTCTCATCAATAATTGATACGAGATGGGTAGTCCGCGTTGTCGCGTCGGACGTCTTTTTTTTTTTTTTTGCTCTCCGTGCAATTTATCCTTGAATCAAATATGGTTTTGTTGGTCTTTTCTATATTTAATACATAAATATAGTTTCTTTTTTATCTAGTCTTACTTCATTCGACAGTCATGTCCTGTTTTTAACTCTTACTCTTTTGGCATTTGGAAATTAGTAAAATAATTAGAATGATGGTTATATAAAAGTACAATGACTACGGCTACCTCTAATGATCTTATGACTCTGAGTATCCAATGAGCTCTTGGATTTTAAGTCTTTGATAGGTTAATTATAAATTTGAATAGTTTTAGCCATCAAATTGTATATGTAATGGAATGATTGTTAATTATTTACTTAAAATAAAATATCATTCAATCCTTGAATCAAATATGATTTTGTTGGTCTTTTCTATATGATAGTTATATAAAAGTCCAAAGATAAGAATGATGGTTCTTATCAAATTGTATATGTAATGGAATGATTGTTAATTATTTACTTAAAATAAAATACCTTTCAACACTTAAAATGAATGAAAGTTGAGTAGGAAATACGATTGTATCATTTTTCCTTTTAATAATCTTTTTTATAATCTTCTTGTCTAATCAAAAATATGAGGATGAAGGGGAATAATAGGTATGTAGGCTAATGTCATCATTAGACTTGAATATTGAGAAGCATAATTCTCTTTTAATCATTTTTCTTTTCTAATCTTCTTGTGTAATCAAAAATATGAGGATGAAAGGGAATAATTAGGTATTAATTAGCTATAATTCCCTTTTAATCATATTGAATTTATTCATTATTAATTAATTATTAATTAGATATTAATTAGCTATTAATTAGATATAGTATAATGGATGATTAAGGAGGATGTTAGATGTGAGAAATTACTAAAATGGGGCGATAAGGTGGCACCGGGTTAAAAGTTGAAAGGACTTGTTAGTAATTTTCATAGGGGACAAAAATAATATATAGTATATATTCTGAAATTAAACAGAATGAATTAAACATGTGATAATTGAATTAACTCTTACCAATTACAATCCCCATGACTAATGCAAAAGTTTTGCAATCCCTTCTTTCCAATCATGTTAATCCTTTGCAAATTAAAACAGAGACATTACTTGACAGAGTCCCTTATAATCAAAGTGATTCTAAATGATTATAAAGGAAATGCAAAAAAAATGAAATTGATAAACTAATTTCGTAATTATTGGGAAACCAACGTTACATCAACACCTAAAAACTAATATATTCATTTGAAATTAATATACAGAATTAATATGCAAAATTGAAGTAAATAGTTACATTCTCTTGGAGGTTGATGAATATGGCGCCATCGATTGTCGCCCAAAATGCATATGTTGTTTGCATAAATGATAAAGTAAGGTAGAACTATGGGAATGACTTGCTGGTTGCTAAACAGTTAGTAATAGTATTATACAAAATCTTGAAAGTATCCAGATGGCTTTCTCTTCTATCTGTTCAACCCCCTCCCTAGTTTACTTGAATGGGAGTCTTCTCTTGTCATTGAACAAGTCTTCCTCCTCGGAATCTTTGAGATTGCCTGAGGATTTTTCTACCTGCTATCCAAATCCTGAATCTTTTTTTGCATTTTGAATTCAAATCTGTGTCAATCTGTATGGGGTCTATATTATGGTGGGTGTTTTACATGACTCGTTACTCTGGTTTTGGTGGTATTCTTTCCTCTTTGGATTCCTTTGTGCTAATACGCTTTTCGCTTTTGCATTGTACGAGACTACCATGGCTGGCACACTCTCTAATCTCTGCTCTCAATTCTTTCTCCAAGAGGGAGAAAAGCGTGACGGTGACAAACAGGAAGTGTCAACTAAGGTGATCATATCGCAGGATTGTATTGAGGAACCTGAGGGTTCAATCTCTTGGTTTTACCTTTTGGGGAAGCTGTTCTCCAAGAAGCAGGCTTATGTAGAGGGCTTGAGGATCGCGATGTTTCAAGCTTGGAAGCCTGAGTGGGACATGCGGGTTAAAGCTGTTGGCGACAATTTATTCATGTTTGAATTTGAGGATGGGGTTGATAGGGATCGGGTCCTCGTTTCACAACCATTGTGCTTTCAACGATCCTTGCTTCTCCTCAACGATCATGGCTACACTCTGCCTAAGGAAATTATCTTTGATGCCTTCCCTCTATGGATTCGCGTTTTTGGGCTTCCACTGACGATGCAGACTGCCAAAGTGGGTTTGGCCATTTGGAAGACCTTTGGGTTGGTGTAGGATGTGGATTTGACTGAGGGGCAGTATCTTAGAATTCGGGTGGAGATGGATATTGCTACACCCATCCAGAACGGTAATATTAAGGAAAACAATTGCCAAACAAAAAATGGAACTGCCCTATGTTAGGGAAATTTTCACAAGTATATTCAAAACCGGAGCTGTCACTAAGAAGTGTTGCGGTAAATTGAAGGTATTGGGTAAAGTTTGTCAAGATGCATTTGTAAAGAAGACTGTTGAAAACCCTATATATAAAAATTTGAGTGAGTCAGCAATTGCAAAGAAGTGTACAAAAACCTGGAACACATGTGCCTCAATCATCGACATTTCACCATCTTCTTCTGCTTGAAAAGTATGGATTGGTTCTACCAACAAAAAAGTTACAAGAGAATAATACATTAAATATACATATTTATGTACTTTATTTATATTTTGGTAATTATATGAGGAATTAATGAAAATAAAGTTTGTTTCTTTTAATTTATATCTTTTAATAGAATAATATTTTTATTACTTTGATTTGCTTGTGGGGTTTTATACATCTTGCAATATTGTACAAAAACAAGGAAACAACGACGATTTATATTTCAGTCATTTAAGGATTTAAAATCAAAGTCTTATGACTTTACTTGATTAAATTCATTTATTCTACTGTCCTGAAGATTCTATTCCAAGAAATTGAGAACATGAACCAAAATGCGCCACCAAACCAGTTTGATGTGTAAGCGATCCTTTCCATCTTGTATTATTAGATTTATATGATACTAAACATTTTTAACTACTCAGATTTGTAAGAATCATCATGTAGTTGCTTTATCTCTCCGTTTTTCGAGGTAATATAAAATCGAGGAAATGTGATGTTTTTTTTTGGGCCTTAGGAGAACAAATAAAAAGCGGGATTACAAAAGAAAAGAAAGAGTTCAAACCCCAATTGTAATTATAGAATGAATAGTTTATGTTTTCATTTTTTACGTGAGTTGGAGACTTTGAGGGTGGCATGGGAACTATTTATTTACAATGTGGCTTTTGTTTTTTGATGTTATTATTAGCTTAAATGATTAAAGTTTAAAATCGAATTATACACTAATTCAAATTCTTTTCCAAAATTAACATTGAGTAATTTCTGAAACCAGAGTGTAATTCAGGGCAAAGATGTACCTAAAAGTGATATTAAAAATTTTGTATTAACTTTGACTTTGCAATTTGAAATTGATTAAAGTCTAAAAAAATGTTTTATTTAAGTGGTGTTTAAACAGAAAACGGGTGTTTAATTCTCCTTTTATTTCTCGAACAACATATGTTATTTATTAAAGAATATTATCACAAAAGGTGTCTCGAAATAGAATTGGATTTCGAACAGTCAGAATTGATTTTTCTTAGTTTTTTTGTAAGAAATTATTAATAGTAACCAAAGATAGTAAATATAAAAAATTTGCATACCAAGGTTGGATCTAATTGTCTTTAAATAATAAGTTAAGTCTCTTCGGTTATACAATGGAGAAGGGGGATGGCGACAATCAGATGAATTCTATGACATAAATTCCTCGTTCTGTTAGACATATGGAAAAGATCATATGGAAGTCTTGAATGTTTTAGTATGTTTTTCTTAACCTTTACATCGTGGTTTAATGAATGCCATTAATGAAAACAATGGAGAACAAATGTATACTATTAAATGTTTGTGTTATAAACAAGTATAATTAATTCTGTGGAACCTGAAATATTGTAATAATCACATTTGGTTTAATAGTTTTCGGTCTCCTATTGAATCAAATCACAATATAAATACAACTTTCAGCAATTGGAAACTTCGTTGGAAAATCAATTTCGATCTTCCAACCAAATTATTTACAGTACGAACGACATCACCTTGAATCACAAAAATGGCAAGCCTCAAGATTTGTTCTATCTTGCTGCTTCTTGTTTTAACAGGCGGAGTCGTTTCAGCTGCACAAAACCAAGACTTGATTATTAAGGAAAATAATTGCCAGATAAAAATGGGAATGCCCTGTTCCAGGGAAGTTTTCACAAGTATATTCTATACTGGAGCTGTCACTTAGAAGTGTTGCGGTGAACTCATGGTATTGGGTAAAGTTTGTCACGATGCATTTGTTAAGAAGACTCTTGAAGATCCTTTATATAAAGACTTAAGCGAGTCAACGATTGCGAAGAAGAGTATAAAAACATGGAACACATGTGCCTCAGTCATCGACATTTCGCCATCCTCTTCTGCAACCGGAGTCATTTCACCTGCAGAAAACCCCAACTTGATTATTAAGGAAAAAAATTGCAAAACAAAAATGGAACTGCCCTGTGCTAGGGAAGTTTTCACAAGTATATTCAAAACCGGAGCTGTCACTAAGAAGTGTTGCAGTGAACTCAAGGTATTGGGTAAAGTTTGTCATGATGCATTTGTAAAGAAGACTCTTGAAGACCCTATATATAAAAATTTGAGTGAGTCAGCAATTGCAAAAAAGAGTACAAAAACCTGGAACACATGTGCCTCAGTCATCGACATTTCACCCTCTTCTTCTGCTTGAGAAGCATGGATTGGTTCTATCAACAAAAAAGTTACAAGAGAATAGCACATTAAATATACATATTTATGTACTTTATTTATATTTTGGTAATTGTATGAGGAATTAATAAAAATGAAGTTTGTTTCTTTTAATTTATATTTTTAATAGAATAATATTTTTATTACTTTGACTTGCTTGTGTGGTTTTATACATCTTGCAATATTTTACAAAAACAAGGAAACAACGACGATATATTTCAGTCATGTAAGGATTCAAAATCAAAGTCTTATGACTTTACTTGATTAAATTCATTTATTCTATTGTCGTGAAGGTTATATACCAAGAAATTGAGAACATGAACCAAAATGCGCTACCAAACCAGTTTGATGTGTAAGCGATCATTTCCATCTTGTATTACTAGATTTCTATGATGCTTAACATTTTTAACTACTCAGATTTGTAAGAATCATTATGTAGTTGCTTTATCTCTCTGTTTTTTCCAGGTAATATAAAATCGAGAAAATGTGATATTTTTTTTTGGGCCTTAGGAAAACGAATGAAAAGCGGGATTACAAAAGAAAAGAAAGAGTTTAAAACCCATTTGTAATTATAGAACGAATAGTTTATGTTTTCATTTTTTATGTGAGTTGGAGACTTTGAGGGTGGCGTAGGAACTATTTATTTACAATGTGCATTTTGTTTTTTGATCTTATTATTAGCTTAGATGATTAAAGTTTAAAATCGAATTATACACTAATTCAAATTCTTTTGCAAGATTAACATTGAGTAATTTCTGAAACCAGAGTGTAATTCAAGGGAAAGATGTACCTAAAAGTGATATTAAAAATTTTGTATTAACTTTGACTTTGCAATTTGAATTTGATTAAATTCTAAAAAATTTTTTACATAAGTGGTGTTTAAACAGAAAACGGGTGTTTAGTTCAACCTTTCATTTCTCAAACAACTGATCGAGCCAAAAACAACCCTATTTTTATGGCTATTTTACTATGTTTTTGGGTCTATTTATGCTCTAATTTGCGTTATTTTGATGATATTTGTGTTTTGAGTCTTTAAGAGATGTGAAATTGGAAATTTGTTAATTTTCACTACTTTTGGAGCTATTTTGATGACTTTTTAGACAGATATTAGCAAAGTAATTTTGAATATAGATTTGGAGATTCGAAGTTCGTGTTTGAAGATTTCTTGAAGACAATTTGAAGATTTGAAGATCATTGAAGAATCATTTCAAGGAGCAAGAATTACAGATTGGAGCTTTAATTGCGAAGGATTGAAGACAAGCCCTGAAGAAGCCGGAAGCTTTGGAATTTTGGATATTTTATATGGGATAATACTCAACCCATATAAGCCCACAATTGGAGTTAAAATCTCAATTTGTGCCACACAAACCCAAGAGAATATCTAATTTCCGCAACAATCCCGATATTAGTCCTACTTGGATTAGTATTCAGCGCAGTCTCGGTAAAAAGGTCATAACTTTCTGCTCAGATGTCCATGAGTAGCCGTTGGAAAGCTAACTCCGAGATCTACAACTTTCCTGTCCAAAGCTCAGTTCTGCCCTTTTCAAGCCAGAAATTGATGTTGAAGTTTCTGTGCGATTTCTGGAAATTTCATGATCCTACTTTCACTTGGATTTTGACCCTAAAAAGACTTTTAAACCAACTTGGAGACCAAGTCAGCCCCTAGAACGTCCTAGAATCTTATCCTAAGTCTAATAGGAGTCTTTAGGTTATTTTTCCCCTATAAATAGTGTAGACACCCATTTTGGCCCGTATCCTTTAAGTATAGATTAAATTATTTCTTAATCTGCATTAGGGTTACACCAGGGGCATTCTAGGCATTTGGTAGTTCAATACTCAGCATTTTACTAAATTAGTCCCTATTTTTCTTTATTTGCTTTGCTTTTCTTTTGGTCTTGCATTAACATATTACATTCAAAATTGAAAAGACCCCAAAAGCATTTTCATCTTGGCTTTATTAAATAGTAATTTCGCATTGCCAATTATCCCATTTATGTTAATATTAAGTCATCTTACACAATTTGGTTCATATTAATTAGACTAATTTTACATTGCATTAGTAGAAGTAGAATTTACATTTTGCGTTTACATGGCATTACCATTATAAAAAAAATGACAAAAAAAAAAAAAAACTGAAAATTAGGAAAACTACAAAAGAAGTCTTTTTCTGAGTCCTTTTTGTTTCATGTTCAAATTACAAGGCGGTTCTCCTTTTAGACTATACAATATACAAGCAGTGAGGGTTTTGATCCCTTGTCACCTTGCTTTGTGACCCCATGGCAGCCTTAGTAGTTTGATTCCCACAAGGTGAAATCCCAATGCGTTTACCTCACCACAATTCAGCACAATAAAAACAGTTTCAATTTTTGTTGTCAGCACTGATAGCTTGCTGCACATTCTCATAGTAGGGCATTCACATTTCTCACATTCATTAAACATATTTTTTTTGTTTCCAAATCCTGTCATCAATCACATACAAGAGTTTAGACAACAACTTCCCACAAAGTCCAGTGCATTTCTCATCAAGACAGAACTGCATTTACATTCACATGCATAGGCATAATCCTAGCGTCCCAGCATGCATATTTCCATCCATCAAGCAACACCAAAAACAACATTTTCAGTTTCAATAGTACTAAATACCCTGCATTGAATTTACACATTAAGTTAGAATTAGATAGACCTACTGCATACATTTGTCAACATTTAGTCTCTTTCAATAAGGAGAGGGGACAATTCAAAAACAGGGGGTTTTTCAAAGCAAAACACAAGTAAGGAAAAGGTATCATTGAGCAATTGGGATCGACACAGTTGAAAGGCATTTCCATTCAATCATCAAAAGCAGTAAAATTTGCCTACATAAGCAGTTGCGCATGATCATTAATTTAGGGAAATTGTATGTAACAGAGTTAACACAGTGCAGCAACAAAGAATTCCCAATTTTGAAACCGTTAAAGGGAAAGAAAGAGGGATGTACCTGAGAGAAGAGAACCTTGACACCTCACCATTGCCAGCTCAGCAAATACCACACGTGAGAGGGATAAAAATCACAAAAGAAGACAAAAACAAGAGAAGACAGAATAATAAAATGAACTCGTGAGAGAGGAGAGTTGTACCTTTGGCAAATATACTCATACGCGTTTTTTCCATCTGCCGCAACAGACAAAAGAAGGAGAATTAAAAGAAGAAAAATCATAAATTGGGAAAAGGGGAGAACCATCGGATTTAAGGACTCACCACTGAGATTAGATGGAAGGCTTGGCCTATAAATTCAGAATTTTTCCAAGGGCAGAAAAAGACAGTTTCCAAGGCACAAAAACCCTAGCAGAGCCCAAGCTTTAGGAAGTTGATCTTTTTACATAGATTTTTTCGATTCAACAGAAAAAACCAGATCGGAGAGTTGGTTCGAATTTTTCTTTTAACAGCTTCTTTTTCCTAAACTTAGAAACTTTCCTCTCTAGTTTCCTATCTTTTCAAGACCAAGAAAACCAAAAGGAAGTTTTTACCTTTTTTTAGTATTACAGAACCAAAAAATAGTTTGATTTCCCATACTTTCCATCACCAGAAATCCATTTCTTTTTCCTTAGTTAACATCTCAAACAGAAAAAACATAGATAACGAATGAAATGGGGGCTTCCCGGCGGCGCAGGCTTTCGGGTATTAGGTTTCTAGGGTTCATTTGGGCGAATGGTTCGGTGAAAAGGGTATTAGTTTTCTAGTAAGCACATACCTGACTTTGGAGCTCATCCGACGGTCGAAGAGGGAGATCGGAGCTTGGCATTTCAGGCGCTGTTGGGGCTTGTTTGGAGGGGAAAAGGGCCTTGTTTCGAAAAACTAACGTCATGGATGGCTTCAAAACGACAAAAAGATGGGACCTGGAGATTTTGAGCTTGAACGGCGGCTGACCGGAGCTCCGACACGGTGGTTCGAGCGGTGGCAGCAACAGATCCGGTTAGGGGAAAGCGGCGCTGAGAAGAAAAGAAAGGGTTTTGGGCAAAATAGAAAGAGAAGATTTTATATCAAACCCTAAACTTGACCCAGTTTGGTATCTTAGGTTCCGACCCACTTCTGACACGCAGAGGCCCAATCCACTTTGGGTATACTCATTCTTACTTGGGCTTTTACTTGTTGATTGCATTTAGGTTTTGTTGGGTTTTAGTCTAGTTTTTAAAAGGCCTAGTTTCATAGATTAACTTAATATTAGCTCTAATTTCAATAAGTCATAAAATTGGAAAATTCAAAAAAAAGGAATTAAGTTAGATTAAGCATTTGCATCCATGTTTACTTTTAAATAGATTGTTGCAAAATATTATATGACATGCTCATTTGAGAAAAGTAAATTGACTCTGGTGATGGAATAACCGGTTGAAATGTTGACAGCATTATCCATTTTAATCCGGATTTCCTAGGCTTGAGGCATTTATTTGGGGGTCTTACCAATCAAGTGGAAGGTTCCCAAATGATGTCTCTCGTATAATCACTCGGTAAAATTGAATTTAACCGGAAATCATGCATCACGTGCATATGCATCTAGGGTTTAGATTTAGTAATTTTCAATTAAAGTTTAAAAATCCAAAAAAAATGGAAATTGAAAATGAAATAGAATAAAATCATTTTCTTCAAAAATTAAAAAAGAGTTTGTGCTTGAGAATTGTTCTCTTTTAGTTTTCCAAGATAATAAAAAAAAAGAAAAAATGAGTCTTTCAAAATTAAATTAAAAGGTTTTCCAAAAATCCAAAAAAATCAAATCAAAATTCAAAAATAAAAAATTTTTCATCAAGTTTTAAAAGTATTCAATTTAGGTCTTTTCAAATTGGGAAAGTTCCCATCAAGTTTTCAAAGTGTTCAATTTAAGTCTTTTCAAAACATTCTAATATCATTTTTCAAATGCAGTCGTTTTAACGGTAAGTTTTAAAGAAAATTCTCATCATGAGGAGCCCAAAAAGAGAACAACTAATAAACGGGGAAGTCCCCAACATTCTAATTTCAAAATCCAAAACCTATTTTTACTTGTTTATTTGCTTAATTTCAAAGATTAATAAAAGAGTTTAATGGCATGAAAATACTTTAGCAATAAAGAAAACCAATAATAGAAACCCACAGTTAATTCTAGACTGGTCAATGCCGTCTTTTTGACGGGCGTCGTGGGGGTGCTAATCCTTCCCCACGTGTACCCGACTCCCGAACCTTTAAGACTCTGGTTAGAAAACCGTTTATTAAGTTTAGTGTTGCCTTTGCCAAGTTTAGGTTAATATTAAACTTAATAATTTGATAGGTGGCTAATCACACCTAGGCAAAAAAGGTTAGTGGCGACTCCGTAGTTCTTAAGTCGTTCAGCGGTAGGGTTCGGACCCCTCGGACCCGAACATTGCGACAAATAGCCACCTTAGGTCTAGGTTTTTATGTATTCTCTTCTCAGTAGAAAATATTGTAGAATTGCTTGAAGATTTGGAGGAGAAACTCTTGGAGCCGCCACCCCCCTCTTCTTCTTCATCCATAGATAAGTTTTCTTCTTCTTATTTGTGGATGCTCACTCAATTCATGAGTGAGTAATCCTTTTCTTTTCTCCAATGTAGAATTTAATTGATCTCTTGACTTATATCATGGTGAGATTTTGTGCTTATATATGAAAATTGTTTTGGGTATTTCTTAAATCTCTGCATGAATTCTATGTTAACTTGTTTGATTGATTGGAGTCAACACTATCATGATAATTAAGTTTCCATTAGCTAAATTAAATCTTGAAGGATCTTCGGATTTAATTGTGTGGTAGCAATTGGAGGTGAATGATCTTTCTTCCAAGGGAGATAAGAATCAATAGGTGAGTAATTGCTTGTTGTGCTTGTAAATTACTAGTTCTTAATACTTTATTCATGAGTAATTATCACACTGGATCAAGAGGTAATTGTTTAAAGAATAAAAGGGATAATTCACAACTGGATCAAGAGCTTTATCTAATTTAGGTAATTTAGGATTAAATTCCAAGCAAACTATTCAACATTTTCATAAATCTTTAGATATCAATGATCCATGTTGTTTATGTCAAGAGGGAGATTAATTCTATGTTCGAGGGTTTTCTTTGATTGTTTTCTCAATTTATTCACTACTTTTTAATTAATTGTTTTCTCTAATTTTCTTGACTGCTTTCTTAGTTAATTTTACTTGCCAGATTTAATTCAATTCTACTTCGAAAATTCTCTTTATTTATTTTGTTTTTAATAAGAAAAAGAATAATAACCTATCTCTCTGTGGGATCGACCCCTACTTGCCCTAGCTATTTATAGTTAGTTATTGTTGGGATTATTTTTATGATTGCTGACGACCGATCATAAATTTTGGCGTCGTTACCGGGGAGTTTGTGTTTAGTTTTCTTTTTCTTTTATTTTACTATTAGATTAGATTTGCACTTGATCATCTTTATTTTGCAGAAAAGATCCAATGGAGCAATCACGTTCGTTAAGGGAGCTAAATTTCAACTGTGAATTGTCGCCCCTCTGTATTGACTATCCAACTATGGATATGTCTTATAAATTGAAGCCAGGAGTGATCCGTATGTTGCCGATTTTTCAAGGAGAATCTCACGAAAACCCTCATGAGCATCTACAGAGTTTCTTTATCAAGTGTGCTGCAATCACTAGGATGCCTGAAGAGGACGCAAAGCTTCGAACTTTTCCTTTAACATTAGAAGGAAAAGCAAGAGACTGGTTCTTAAGTCTGCCACCAAAGCCCATAAAATCTTGGAAGGAGATGGAGACAGTATTTTTGAACAAGTACTTTCTTGAAGCGAAGCGTGCTGATGTCAGAAAGAGAATCACTACTTGTCAACAACTAGATGACGAGAAGGGGCACCAATACTGGGAGAGGTACAACAAGATCTGTGCGAGTTGCCCTTATCACAACCTCAGTGAAGCACTGCTGATTCAGAATTTTTATGATGGACTCCTCTATGAAGATCGAACATACATTGATTCCGCAAGTGGAGATAGTTTTACACTCAAGACTCCAGAAGAAGCAAGGAAACTACTCAACACCATGACAGAAAATATCTACCAGTTCAGAATGCCGAATGAGACATCAAAGCCTAAACAAGGGCTGTCCTGCGATAAGGTGATGGAGATTATGTGATCATTCACAACGGAGATTGCTAAAGAATTCAATTCAAAACTTGTCAATCTAGCTAATCAACAAGAAGCTTTGACTAACTTGGTACAGTGTGTGATCTCAAATCAAGGAGCAATTCAACAACCATTCACCTGATCACAACCACCCTTGAATTCAACACAAAGGTATGGAGTCAATTCAATTGAAGGAACTCAACAGTGGTCTGCACAAGAGATGGTATTACCTGGTATTCCACTTCCACCCGTGATATCACCACCTTTAGCACCTGCTTTCCCTGAAGTACCACCACCAGTTATGATATCTAAGGATCAAGTGCCAAAAGATGAGGAAATTTCAGCCGAAAGCAAGGAGGATCAACTTACTTCATCACCAAAAGCTTCTCGACTTCAATCAAAATCTGGATGGATGAAAGAGATGGAGGCCATTCAACGTCCACCACCGTTTCCTCAAGGATTTGCGCCACAAAGGAAGACATGCAATGAAGAAAGCCAATCTGATTCACTTCAAAAGAAGGAGGTACATATTCCTTTAATTGCTGCAATTCAAGAAGTTCCCAAGGAACAATGGAAGCCAGTTGATTTGGTAGAGACTACACAAAGACATCAAGGGCCAATTGTGAAGGAAGTTAAAGGGGTATCAAGCAAAACAATTAATAATCCATATGAACTTGATTTGCAAGATTCCTTTCAATTTCTCTTCAATGATGAAGAAGATGAGCCAAGCATGGTCAATGTCTATGTTCTACCAAAAGAGGTCTCCAAGATTGTGCACGAAGAATCAGAAGCAACGAAAGAAGATATCAAGATGGACAGCCCTCCACCTTCTCCTCCAAGATTCGTAGAACACAAGAAAGAGCCACCAGATGATGAGCAACTTGGACATCCTGAGCTAAACGACACAAATGTGCAAGATATTGTTGATACCCAACTTTTGGAACATGGACATCACGATTTCTTGGGAATCAACAAGTTTCTTGAATATAGATGCTTTGGAGAGATCAAAATCTAAAGATTGGCAATCCATGGATCAATTCTTTTTGAAAGATAAAAAGATTTGCCAATACGAGTACACTTTCCAAAAGCTAGAAAGGAGTGATGCTAGTCAATGCCACAAGCACCCATTGCATCAACCACTCACGGCAACAAAGATGGCATTGTCATTCCTAGCCATTCATGGAGTTGCCCTCAACAAAATTGTGGTATAATCCACCCTAAAGGGAGATGAAGGGAAGTCAAGCTAATGACTTTAAACAAGCGCTTGATGGGAAGCAACCCAATTTTAATTTTAATTTTCAATTTTTATTTTTAGGTTTTATGAATTTTCTCCATAAAATTAAAGAAAATTCATCCAAGGAGTAAGAATGAGAGAAGCACCAAGACAAGATCAGCCACATGACCGGTTATTACTCGGTCATTACCGAGCCAACTACCATGCATGGCCGGTAATGTCTAGGCACTACCGCACCAGCAAGCATGCATGGCCGGCTATGACCCGGTAGGAACCAGGACACATCAAGCGCCAGCGCAAGACCGCTGCCCGGCCACTGTTATGCTAAGGCCAGGCCAGTACCCGGCTGACACCAACATGAGGCAGGCCACAACTCAGGAAAAACCGAGCCATGCTGCGCACCAAGCCAAGCATGACCATGACATAGCTCGACCAGCACTCGACCATGACCACCCCAGGCCATGACCCGTGCCCAAGCTCGGACTCCACCTAGCCATGCCGCGCCAAGTACCGAGCCATAGCCAAGGCACTACCGAGTCATGCCGCACATAGCCTAGTTATTGCCAAGCCACTGCCGGACAGCACCACCACTTATCCGAGCACCAGTCCAAGCCATCAGGCATATCCTGTGCCCTAGCTTGACATCACCGTGCCATGCTGCGCAAGGCACCGCAGTTTGACCATTCCCGCACCAAGGACACGCCAGACCAAGACAGCACCCGCATGAGGCAGGCCGTAGTCTGCTCCAGCCCGTGCCCTGTGCGCACAAATCCACACCACTGCCAGGCCCCGCTCGGCCTTGCTCCACGCTATACTCGGCCATGTCCCGGTCAACTTAGGAGTTTCCGCACCAAGTCTGAGCCATGCAAGGAAAAGTGCTGCGCCATTCGATGCTAAGGTACATTAGGATTTTAATTTCCTATTTTGACTAGGAAATTGAGTTCCTAATTGCTTTCCAATAGCAATCCTTTTTCAAAAAGGTAATGTGTTCCTAAACAAGATATGTCTCTTACTTTTTACTCTAACTAAAACCTCTTAGAATTAGGATTTGATCACTATATAAAGGCACTTCTCCTCCCCTCTTTTCAAGTTATCTAGGTATGCTTCTTGAACTTTATCTCTTTATTTTTGGTAAGCTACCTTAGCATGAATTAATTTCTTGATTGCTTTTACATTAAAGACAATGTGAATTTTAAGTTGGGGGGGGGGGGGGGTGAATACTTGATATGGGTGAATAATTGAGTCATATGATAGTTTGTGTTTGCATGAGAACCTAGGATAGGATTTGGATTGTTTATGGATTGATCTTTATTTCCCCAATTTTAGAAAAAGTTTTTGGACAAAATTGATTTTGGAAGACAAAATTTCAAAAATTTTGAAACTTTTTGAATTTTTCATGCATATATTGAGTAATTGTTTTAATTATGATTGATGAATACTTAGAATTTTTAATAATGCTTTATTCATTGATTGATTTATAGCATGTTGTTTGATTTCTTAGAATTAGGTATAATTGAAGTTTGTGATATGATCTTATTCATTCATTGCTTTTATGATTATCTATTTCTAGAACTTGTGTTGAATCTTGATTAAAGTTACAATTAAGAAAGTATGTTATGGATATGTCAAGAATAAGTGTGGGGGACTATCTATATAAAGGGTAATTAAAATTGTTTTCATAAAAGAAGTGCTTTCATGTAAGAGGAGAAGATGTATTTCTGCTAAAAAAAAACTTTTCCATTGTTGTCACTCTTCTCTTTAACAAAAGGAGTTAGTAACCCTTGGGAAGAGGAAGAGGATAAGAGGCATGGAATAGCAGAAATATTGTCCCTCTTTAATAAATAGAAGGAGTCCTTCTAAGAGTGCTAGTAGCCTCAAATAAATAAAGGGTGTTAGTAACCCCTAGAACATGAACACTTCAGAGGTTAGTAACCTCAATTTTAAAATCAATTACCCTTGAAAAACTATTATAATCCACATGAATCCTTGATTTATTTATGATATGTAATCTTTTCAGTAATGGAGAGAAAGATGAAAATGCAAGCCTATAGGAAGAAGTAGTTATAGAAATGAAGGATGGTAAGTGATTAGAGCTACTTTGATTATGGCTACTTAAGAATGATGATGCTTGTTATTTCTTGATCATTGGATTAAGTATTGTTATTGTTCTTTGCTATTTTGATTTCATGATTAAATTGATTCTTTGATATATGTATGAATTCAAATTGATCTTTTGAAAAATTGTTTTTGATTAACTCACATTGATTTTGCTAAGGGACTAGCAAAGTTCAAGTGTGGGGGAAATTATGATCGAGCCAAAAACAACCCTATTTTTATGGCTATTTTACTATGTTTTTGGGTCTACTTATGCTCTAATTTGCCATATTTTGATGATATTTGTGTTTTGAGTCTTTAAGAGATGTGAAATTGGAAATTTGTTAATTTTCACTACTTTTGGAGCTATTTTGATGAGTTTTTACACAGATATTAGCAAAGTAATTTTGAGTATAGATTTGGAGATTCGAAGTTCGTGTTTGAAGATTTCTTGAAGACAATTTGAAGACTTGAAGATCATTGAAGAATTATTTCAAGGAGCAAGAATTGAAGATTGGAGCTTTAATTGCGAAGGATTGAAGACAAACCCCAAAGAAGCCAGAAGCTTTGGAATTTTGGATATTTTATATGGGATAATACTCAACCCATATAAGCCCACAATTGGAGTTAAAATCCCAAATTGTGCCACCTATATCCAAGGAAATATCAAAATCCCATAATTTCCCGCAACTAGTCCTATTTGGATTAGGAATCAGCGCAGTCTCGGTAAAAAGGCCATAACTTTCTGCTCCGATGTCCGTTTCAGGGCCATGAGTAGCCGTTGGAAAGCTAACTCCGAGATCTACAACTTTCCTTTGAAGTCCAAAGCCGAATTATGCCGTTTTCAAGCCCAAAATTGATGTCGAATTTGCTGTGCGATTTCTGGAAATTTCAGGATCCTACTTTCACTTGGATTTTGACCCTAGGAAGACTTTTAAGTCAACTTGGAGACCAAATCAGCCCCTAGAACGTCCTAAAGTCCTATCCTAAGTCTAATAGGAGTCTTTAGGTTATTTTTCCCCTATAAATAGCCACCTTAGGTCTAGGTTTTTATGTATTCTCTTCTCATTAGAAAATATTGTAGAATTGCTTGAAGATTTGGAGGAGAAACTCTTGGAGCCGCCGCCCCCCTCTTCTTCTTCATCCATAGATAAGTTTTCTTCTTCTTATTTGTGGATGCTCACTCAATTCATGAGTGAGTAATCCTTTTCTTTTCTCCAATGTAGAATTTAATTGATCTCTTGACTTATATCATGGTGAGATTTTGTGCTTATATATGAAAATTGTTTTGGGTATTTCTTAAATCTCTGCATGAATTCTATGTTAACTTGTTTTTTATTGATTGGAGTTGACACTATCATGATAATTAAGTTTGCATTAGCTAAATTAAATCTTGAAGGATCTTCGGATTTAATTGTGTGGTAGCAATTCAAGGTGAATGATCTTCCTTCAAAGGGAGATAAGAATCAATGGGTGAGTAATTGCTTGTCGTGCTTGTAAATTACTAGTTCTTAATGCTTTATTTATGAGTAATTATCACACTGGATCATGAGGTAATTGTTTAAATAAAAGGGATAATTCACAACTGGATCAAGAGCTTTATCTAATTTAGGTAATTTAGGATTAAATTCCATGCATGCTTTTCAACGTTTTCATAAATCTTTAGATATCAATGATCCATGTTATTTATGTCAAGAGGGAGATTAATTCTATGTTGGAGGGTTTTCTTTAATTGTTTTCTCAATTTATTCACTACTTTTTAGTTAATTGTTTTCTCTAATTTTCTTGACTGCTTTCTTAGTTAATTTTACATGTTTGTTAGATTAATTCAATTCTACTTCCAAAATTCTCTTTATTTATTTTGTTTTTACTAAGAAAAAGAATAATAACCTATCTCTCTGTGGGATCGACCCCTACATGCCCTAGCTATTTATAGTTAGTAATTGTTGGGATTATTTTTATGATTGCTGACGACCGATCAACAACAATGTTATTTATTAAAGAATATTATCACAAAAGGTGTCTCGAAATAGAATTGGATTTTGAACAGTCAGAATCGATTTTTCTTAGTTTTTTTGTAAGAAATTATTAATATTAACCAAAGATAGTAAATATAAAAAATTTGCATAACAAAGTTGGATCTAATTGTCTTTAAATAATAAGTTAAGTCTCTTCGGTTATACAATGGCGAAGGGGAATGGCGGCAATCAGATGAATTCTATGACATAAATTCCTCGTTCTTTTAGACATATGGAAAATATCATATGGAAGTCTTGAATGTTTTAGTATGTTTTTCTTAACCTTTACATCGTGGTTTAATGAATGCCATTAATGAAAACAATGGAGAACAAACGTATACTATAAAATGTTTGTGTTATAAACAAGTATAATTAATTCTGTGGAACCTGAAATATTGTAATAATCACATTTGGTTTAATAGTTTTCGGTCTCCTATAGAATCAAATCACAATATAAATACAACTTTCAGCAATTGGAAACTTTGTTGGAAAATCAATTTTGATCTTCCAACCAAATTATTTACAGTACGAACGACATCACCTTGAATCACAAAAATGCAAGCCTCAAGATTTGTTCTATCTTGTTGCTTCTTGTTTTAACAGGCGGAGTCGTTTCAGCTGCAGAAAACCCAGACTTGATTATTAAGGAAAATAATTGCAAGACAAAAATGGGCCTGCCCTGTTTCAGGGAAGTTTTCACTAGTATATTCTACACCGGAGCTGTCATTAAGAAGTGTTGCGGTGAACTCATGGTATTGCGTAAAGTTTGTCACGATGCATTTGTTAAGAAGACTCTTAAAGATCCTTTATGTAAAGACTTAAGCGAGTCAACAATTGCGAAGAAGAGTATAAAAACATGGAACACATGTGCCTCAATCATCGACATTTCGCCATCCTCTTCTGCAAGCGGAGTCATTTCACCTATAGAAAACCCCGACTTGATTATTAAAAAAAACAATTGCAAAACGAAAATGGAACTACACTGTGCCAGGGAAGTTTTCACAAGTATATTCAAAACCGGAGCTGTCACTAAGAAGTGTTGCAGTGAACTCAAGGTATTGGGTAAAGTTTGTCACGATGCATTTGTAAAGAAGACTCTTGAAGACCCTATATATAAAAATTTGAGTGAGTTAACAATTGCAAAGAAGAGTACAAAAACGTGGAACACATGTGCCTCAGTCATCGACATTTCACAATCTTCTTCTACTTGAGAAGCATGGATTGGTTCTATCAACAAAAAAGTTACAAGAGAATAGCACATTAAATATACATATTTATGTACTTTATTTATATTTTTGTAATTATATGAGGAATTAATAAAAATGAAGTTTGTTTCTTTTAATTTATATATTTTAATAGAATAAGATTTTTATTACTTTGACTTGCTTGTGGGGTTTTATACATCTTGCAATATTTTACAAAAACAAGTAAACAACGATGATATATTTCAGTCATGTAAGGATTCAAAATCAAACTCTTATGACTTTACTTGATTAAGTTCATTTATTCTACTATCCTGAAGGTTATGTACCAAGAAATTGAGAACATGAACCAAAATGCGCCACCAAACCAGTTTGATGTGTAAGCGGTCCTTTCTATCTTGTATTACTAGATTTCTATGATGTTTAACATTTTTAACTACTCAGATTTGTAAGAATCATCATGTAGTTGCTTTATCTCTCCGTTTTTTCCAGGTAATATAAAATCGAAGAAATGTGATATTTTTTTTGGGCCTTAGGAAACCAAATGAAAATCGGGATTACAAAAGAAAAGAAAGAGTTCAAACCCCAATTGTAATTATAGAATGAATAGTTTATGTTTTCATTTTTTACGTGAGTTGGAGACTTTGAGGGTGGCGTGGGAACTATTTATTTACAATGTGCCTTTTGTTTTTTGATGTTATTATTTGCTTAAATGATTAAAGTTTAAAATCGAATTATACACTAATTCAAATTCTTTTCCAAAATTAACATTGAGTAATTTCTGAAACCAGAGTGTAATTCAGGGCAAAGATGTACCTAAAAGTGAAATTAAAAATTTTGTATTAACTTTGACTTTGCAATTTGAAATGATTAAAGGCTAAAATAAGTTTTACTTAAGTGGTGTTTAAACATAAAACAGGTATCATTTCTCGAACAACATATGTTATTTATTAAAGAATATTATCACAAAAGGTGTCTCGAAATAGAATTGGATTTCGAACAGTCAGAATTGATTTTTCTTAGTTTTTTTGTAAGAAATTATTAATACTGACCAAAGATAGTAAATATAAAAAATTTGCATACCCAGCTTGGAGCTAATTGTCTTTAAATAATTAGTTAAGTCTCTTCGGTTATACAATGGAGAAGGGGGATGGCGACAATTAGATGAATGTTATGACATGAATTCCTCGTTCTTTTTGACATATGGAAAAGATCATATGGAAGTCTTGAATGTTTTAGTATGTTTTTCTTAACCTTTACATTGTGATTTAATGAATGCCATTAATGAAAACAAAGGAGAACAAACGTATACTATTAAATGTTTGTGTTATAAACAAGTATAATTAATTCTATGGAACCTGAAATATTGTAATAATCACATTTGGTTTAAAATAGTTTTCGGTCTCCTATTGAATCAAATCACAATATAAATGCAACTTTCAGTAATTGCAAACTTCGTTGGAAAATCAATTTCGATCTTCCAACCAAATTATTTACAGTACGAACGACATCACCTTGAATCACAAAAATGGCAAGCCTCAAAATTTGTTCTATCTGACTGCTTTTTGTTTTAACAAGCGGAGGCGTTTTAGCTGCAGAAAACCCAGACTTGATTATTAAGGAAAATAATTGCAAGACAAAAATGGGCCTGCCCTGTTCGATGGGAAGTTTTCACAAATATATTCTACACCGGAGCTGTCACTAAGAAGTGTTGCGGTGAACTCATGGTATTGGGTAAAGTTTGTCATGATGCATTTGTTAAGAAGACTCTTGAAGATCCTTTATATAAAGACTTAAGCGAGTCAACAATTGCGAAGAACAGTATAAAAATATGGAACACATGTGCCTCAGTCATCGACATTTCGCCATCCTCTTCTGCAAGCAGAGTCATTTCACCTGCGAAAAATCCCGACTTGATTATTAAAAAAAAACAATTGCAAAACAAAAATGGAACTGCCCTGTGCCAGGGAAGTTTTCACAAGTATATTCAAAATCGGAGCTGTCACTAAGAAGTGTTGCAGTGAACTCAAGGTATTGGGTAAAATTTGTCACGATGCATTTGTAAAGAAAACTCTTGAAGACCCTATATATAAAAATTTGAGTGAGTCAGCAATTGTGAAGAAGAGTACAAAAACGTGGAACACATGTGCCTCAGTCATCGACATTTCACCATCTTCTTCTGCTTGAGAAGCATGGATTGGTTCTATCAACAAAAAAGTTACTAGAGAATAGCACATTAAATATACATATTTATGTAGTTTATTTATATTTTGGTAATTATATGAGGAATTAATAACAATGAAGTTTGTTTCTTTTAATTTATATCTTTTAATAGAATAATATTTTTATTACTTTGACTTGCTTGTGGGGTTTTATACATATCTTGCAATATTTTACAAAAACAAGGAAACAACGACGATATATTTCAGTCATGTAAGGATTCAAAATCAAAGTCTTATGACTTTACTTGATTAAATTCATTTATTCTACTGTCTTGAAGGTTATGTACCAAGAAATTGAGAACATGAACCAAAATGCGCCACCAAAGCAGTTTGATGTGTAACCGATCCTTTCTATCTTGTATTGCTAGATTTCTATGATGCTTAACATTTTTAACTACTCAGATTTGTAAGAATCATCATGTAGTTGCTTTATCTCTCCGTTTTTCCAGGTAATATAAAATCGAGGAAATGTGATTTTTTTTTGGCCTTAGGAAAACAAATGAAAAGCGGGATTACAAAAGAAAAGAAAGAGTTCAAACCCCAATTGTAATTATAGAACGAATAGTTTATGTTTTCTTTTTTCACGTGAGTTGGAGACTGTGAGGGTGGCGTGGGAACTATATATCTACAATGTGCCTTTTGTTTTTTGATCTTATTATTAGCTTAGATGATTAAAGTTTAAAATCGAATTATACACTAATTCAAATTCTTTTCCAAAATTAACATTGTGACGCTCTGATCTTATATTCTGGACAAGTGGTAACCGCCGTGTTACCTTGAAACACGTATCGGCCGGTCACGCGCGCCAAGGATCCACGAAGCGTTTATCAGCATAGATAAAAACATAAAATCAACAAGAACAATAACTGGTAGCATGTAATATAAAACTTGGGACTAACCACACGTTCCGGGTTCGAGAACTTTACAAGTTCTCAAAAATTAAACAAATACAAATAACATGAAGTAGTAATACACAAGAGATAGGCATCACGCCCATCCACAAAGGACATCGACGCCAGTGGACCCTTCACGTAGTGAGCATAACTCTGATTAGCAAAACCAACACCCTAAGCCACCGACAGCAGGAAATCGATAAAACGTAGATTTCCCTGAAAACATAACAAATAAAGTGGGGTGAGTACACGAATGTACCCCGTGAGTGAGCCACCCTCAAAAGAGAATCTAAAGAGGGTGAGGTGCACTCACAACCAAAACAGTTTATAAAACATTTTATATCAAAACCGAGTAGTAACATCAAAACAAAGTAAAGAAATCCAGTTACTCGGTTTAAAACCAAGGGCTGCTATCAAAACATATCCGAAGTGACCATGACCCGAGTCAACCTCCGGAACCGTCAGGGGCATTATCATCATATCAGAATATCATTGTAAAACCATTAACATCCCCCTAACGTTGGCCTGGGTCCGGCATTGCGTGGTGGCCACAACACACCTAGTTTGGTTCTCCCATGCACACGCCAACGGCTAGCTTGCGTGTCGGGCCTGGAGCCGACAGACCATGTGGATCCATAACACAATAACAGTGGTCCGCCTAACATATCCATGTACTACCTAGTATACCACCAAATCAAATCATACGTACTCCCTGGATTGCGTCCAATCCACGAGTCTCCGTATACTTACCAACATCTCAAAACCATTTTCAAGGATCGCTCATGCAGCCAAAATCAATTAATAATAAAAATATCATTTAAAAAAACAATTTAATAAAAAAGTAATAAAAACAATTCCTCAACGGGTTCTCCGTTGAAGACAGCCCACTCACAGGTTAGGGGACTCGTACACCCCCACGTAGTCCACATCTCGACCTGGGCCACCACCTCGATCAGTACTGCACTCGTCTGATCGTAACATATCCAAATTCATATTAAAAACCATTTCTAAGTAAATAAAATGCAAAGCAAAACCAAACTCGAAAATTTATAACGAAATCCACAAGTTTAAAAGAGTCAAAAGCATATAGAAGGGTTGTGAATACTATTTGAATTCAAAATAATCTTTCTAGAAATCAAACGGTCACTATAGACCTCCAAGGGCAAAATGGTAATTTCTTATGATAAGGGTAAAATTGTAATTTTACCAATCAGGGGCATAATCGTCATTTAGGGTACCTGATCGAGCCAAAATTATGCATATTTTTATAGCTATTTTTCCATACTTTTTGCCACTTTTACATGAATTTTTATCATATTTTGTAAGTATTTGTGTTTTTAGTCTTGGTGAGATGTGAAATTGAGAATTTGCTTATTTTCACTACTTTTGGAGCTATTTTGATGACTTTTTACACAGATATTAGCAAAGTGATTTTAAGTATAGATTTGGAGATGCAAAGTTCGTGTTTGAAGATTTCTTGAAGATAATTTGAAGACTTGAAGAATTATTTCGAGGAGCAAGAATTGAAGATTGGAGCTTAAATTGCAAAGGATTGAAGACAAGCCCTGAAGAATCCCAGAATTTAAGGATTTTTGGATATTTTATATGGGATAATACTCAGCCCATATAAGCCCATAATTGGAGTTAAAATCCCAAATTATGTGGCTTATATCCAAGGAAATATCTAAATCCCGTAATTTCCCGCATCTAGTCCTATTTGGAGTAGGAATCAGTGCAGTCTCGGTAGAAAGGCCATAACTTTTTGTTTAGTTGTCCGTTTTAGGCGCATGATTAGCCGTTGGAAAGCTAACTCCGAGATATACAACTTCCCTTTGAAGTCCAAAGCCCAGTTCTGCCGTTTTCAAGCCCGAATTTGCTGTTGAAGTTGCTGTGCGATTTCCGGAAAATTCAGGATCCTATTTCTACAAGGATTTTGGTTCTAGGAAGACTTTTAAGCCAACTTGGAGACAAAGTCAGACCCAAAACCGTCCTAGAGTCCTTTCTTAAGTCTAATAGGAGTCCTTGGATTATTTTTCCACTTTAAATAGCCACCTTAGGTCTAGATTTTTAGAGTGTAATTTTTATTCTCATAAGATATATTGTAGAGTTGAAGATTTGGAGGAAAAAGCCCTAGGAGCCGCCCCCCCCCCCCCCCTCTCTTCTTCATCCATAGATAAGTTTTCTTCTTATTTGTGGATGCTCACTCAATTCATGAGTGAGTAATCCTTTTCTTTTCTCCAATGTAGAATTTAATTGATCTCTTGACTTATTTCATGGTGAGATTTTGTGCTTATATATGAGAATTTATTTGGGTATTTCTTGGATCTCTGTATGAATTCTATGTTGCTTGTTTAGATTGATGGGGTCGACACTATCATGATAGATTGAGTTAGCATTAGCTAGATTAAGTTGAGAATTGACCATCCAGCTTAATTTTATGTAGCAATTGGAGGAGAACTGACCCTCCATCCAAGAGAGAAAAGAATCAATGGGTGAGAAATTGCTCGTTGTGCTTGTTATTAAATTACTTGTTCTTAATGCTTTGTTCCTAAGTGATCTTTAGGCTCTGAAAAAGTAATTGATTGCTGAAAGAATAAAAGGGATATATTGACTTTGACCGGTAATCTTATCTAATTAAGGTAGTTTAGGATTTAAATCCAACAGGCTATTCAAGGTTCTCATAATTATTAGATATCAATGATCCATGTTATTTTTGTCAAGAGGGAGATTAATTCTATGTTGTAGGTTTTTATTTAATTATTTCCTCATAATATTCACTGCCTTTTAATTAATTGTTTTCTTTAATTTTCTTGATTGTTCTTTTAGTTAATTTTATTGTTCGTTAAGTTTAATTTTAAACTCTTCTTCAAAATTCTCTTTATTATCTTGTTTTGTTATAAGAAAAAGAAATACCGATCTCTCTGTGGGTTCGACCCCTACTTGCCCTAGTTATTCTTAGTTAGTAATTGTTGGGATTAATTTTATTTTTATGATTGCTGACGACCGATCAATACTCCTAATCGAAATCTACACACTTAAATTCAAAGTACATGATTAAAAAGGGTAAAACTGTAAATTTAACCTTCTAGGGTAAACGGTAATTTACTCATACTTAGGGTAAAACGGCAATTTTATGCCCATACAAATACAACATACATATTTGTAAATCCTTACATGATCGAAGTAGTCAATTTCTTCGAATCCCTTTTCTAAGGGTAATTTAGTAATTTTACCGTCCAAGGGCAAAATAGTAACCTCACTTCTCAATATATTGTACCCAATTATATTTATATATTTCCAAATTCCAAATTTACCTTTTTATTTCCTTATTTCTCCTTATTTTCCTTATTCTCTCTTTTTCTTTTTCTTTTTTTACTTATTTCAAAATTGCGCCTATGTCCATTCATTTTCTTTTTTTCTTTTCCTTTTCTACTTTTTTTTTTAAACTTGGGCTTGGGGCCCAAGCTCAAGCGCTGGGCCAAGGCTGGCCCGCGCGCCAGGCCTTGGCGCTGGGCCATGCGTTGGCCCGCACCTGGTCTGGGCGCTTGGGCGGCGCTAAGCCTGGCCCAAGTGGCCTTTGCTATCACCTTTTTTTTTTTCTTTGTTTTTTTCTTCTTCTTCTTCTTGCAGCCTCGAAAATCAAAACTATATATAATTTGTAACCCCTACCAAAATTACTAAGAGCTCCCCTCTACTTTTGCTGTGGAGCCAAAGACTTGCCCTATTTTTGTCTTTTTTCTCGGCTGAATTACTTAAAAGACCTCTCCATTTTTTCTGGTTTTGTTTCTTTTCCTTTGCTCTTATTTCTAATTCACCTATCTGTTTGGTGTGAACGTAATCAATATTCTGTGATTTCCTGTTTTTGGATATTTCTGGTAACAGGCTTTTTTTTTCTCTTCTTTTCTTAGTTTCTCTCTTTCAATTCAACATTACCTCAGTTCATTTTTTTTTTTTGAATTCCTTAGAATATGTATTGTAACTCGATCAACAAAAAGCATTGCTGAAAAGTATGATTAAATTTTTTTAATTCGCATCTCTTAACACTCATGTTTTATGAAAGAAAATCCGACCATCAGGATTATGGCCTATCAAAGACATGATTAGATTGCTGACCTCAACAACAATTACCTAGAAGAGAAGAACTACCACATCAAGTACGTGGGGTTGTGGACAACACAGTGAATTCTGGACAAGGTCCATATGTGTATAAAATGGCTGGGACTAATCACCATAAAATAGGAACTTTACTTCCATTACCAGGACTGAGACCAAAGTTTGCTCAGCTCTATATCCCTGCTTTCTTTCAGAACTCATCTGCTGCAATTAATCCATGAAAAAAAAAAATTGCGGTGGAATTTGGATTTTCTCAAATTTGACTAACCTGTCAATGGACCAACTCATACACAATGCCAATGAAGTGAAAGTAAACTTCCTGAGAGTGTAGAAAGAGAACTAGCACTCACTATACCTTTTGATAAACAATAGCAGATCACCAAACATTGAAGGGCAATGGGGAATGAAAAAAGAAAGCCTCTTTAGTTTATGTTTGTTTAAGTTAGTCACTACTCACTACCTTCATCTATGTATTATTTAATAGTTATGAATCTAATTATGGTTGAAAAACAAAAAAACAGAACATGTTCATGGAAAAATTTATCTATGGAGAATCTGATTAGTATTATAAAAATAATTTTAAATTTCACTTGATGATTATGGACGCATGTTAAATTTTTACTTCTGATGACATTCATAGGTTTTGTTCTATACATTTAAATTCATAGATGATTATCTGCTCTTATTATCAAAAAATTTAATAAAAAAATTGTAGATTTGATATATTCTGGATTTCGGGTTTGGAACTTAGAAATAAAAAATTGAGAAATTTTTAATCTCATACAGAAATAAAGGAATTTAACAAACAGAACATCCACATTAAACTATTTTTTTAATGGATGTTGGTGAATCCAAGAACCTTTGATTATGAAACTATACAACGCTAAATGATTAAAGGAAAAAAAAGAAACAAACAGTTGACATCAAACTATTGGCAAAAATTCTTAGATTTCTCACTTGCATTAATTGCAGATGGGTTTGGTAGAACAGAGGATCCGACTTAGAATTGTGAGAGCCTGGGAACGTAGATCTTCAACAACAAACGCAGTGGTCGAGGCTGGATTTCTAGGAACGGATAGTAATGTGAGTGCAAACCAAATATAAACTGCTAAATCATATTTTCCTCCAAAACCAACTTGATGCCATGAAAAAAACGGATGATTTTGATTAACAGGGGGATGCGATTCATGTTCAAATTCAGCCAAGAGCTCTGCATATACACAAACACTTAATCATCGAAGGTTCGATTTACATTCTATCAAATTTCAGAGTTACAATGCCCCAAGTTCGTTTCGTAGCAGTGACAACCCAGATGATGATTTGGTTACAAAGGACATCTATCATAAATCCGATTAGGGGAGATATAAGCATATATCCTGAGCATTGGTTCGACTTGAACAGTGAGACCAGACTTGATCAGATGGTTGACGAGGAGAGATTCCTAGCAGGTCAGAAAAATATCTCCAAAAAAAAACAATGAAAACTTGATATGATTATAATGAATTAACAAATTGCCTCTCACAGACATCATTGGAAAAGTTCTTATTATTACTGAGGAGGAAACAGTTCACATACGCTCCACGAACAGCCTTCATAGAAGAAGAAGGATGAGAGTACTAACTTTACAGTAAGCATCAATTACATCCCCATTTACTCCACCTCAATTTTTAATCATAAGGCACAAACAAATGAAGTTAAAATCTTTTACTCAACATTAGTAAACAGGTACTCAACATATCAATAAATGGTAGAGAATTGAATCAACTAAACGAAGATGAACCATTAGCAATTGTGCCAAGACCAGTAATTATCTTTGCAGGTATGGTCGTGAGAAGATCAATTAATGGAAACCACCTCATTTCATGCTACGCCACACGACTATACATTAATCTCCCAACAAATGAGACTGCGATGGTGAACGCTTTGTAAGAAACACCTGACTTTGAAAATACTGAACTCTTATTTCATAAAAAAAAAAAAACATATCATAGTTAAAATCTTAATATTTGAGAGAAAAAATCCAGGTATGAAGATGTCATCGGACCAGCTGAACTTATCCCTCCTGAAGTATTTTGAGAAGAAGACAGAGAGATACTTGGTCTAAAATCATCAAGTAATAATACTCTGTAATAAATAATCATCTAAATGAAAAATAATCATTCACCAGCAAGATAGATATGTTTTACTCTGATAATTGTGTTGTATTTGACATTGCAAGAAAAAATACTATTCAATTCGTGAACTATTGTATTGGTCAGATCAAATTCAATATAAATTCCATATATTTGAACACTATTTTATGAAAGCAGAATAAAAAAAATTATTCGATCTACCTAGACAAAGCGAGATAACTTAATTAGAATTTTTCGAAATACAATGAATGACAGTAAACTATACAATGCTCGATCAATGCATGGAAATCCAACAGCCTATTCCAATTAATTGGAAAACTTTTGCAATTTTAAAAAACATTAATAAAACCAATTTACAACAAACATGGGAATTAGTCAGATTATAACAAATAATAATAAGAATCAGTCTCCCTAAAAAAAATAATAAGAATCAGTCATTACAATATTCACACTATCTATGGACCTCAAGCAATAACGAAATTACAGAACGCCCGACGCGCAAACGCGGGCTATCCTTCTTGTAATCATTTAAACACATTTCCTTAGTCAATCTCTTCCCAAATTCACTCCAAACATTTTCAAACAATTTCTATTGCAAAACCCAAACAATTTATAGCATTTAACTCGTCAAATTAACATCAAAATTCATCAATTTACTCCCAAATTATAAATAAACCTTACCAATAAATCTTATCCTTGATTTATTTTCTCTCTCTCATCCTCCAAGCAACTCCCAAGATTTTCCAGGCTTGTTTGCATCTCCAAAACAACAAACAACATCAAGATTTGCTTAACTCACATCTTCAAAACACCAATTTCAACTCATAAAACTTCCACTTACCTTTAACCATTGGAAAGCCCATAATCTCCAACCAAGTTTCAAGACTTAACCCATGATTGCAAAGCATTTGGTGTGGAAATATACTTCCATGTTTGCATGAGGGTCTCTCCTTAATTTGATGAAGGTATTTTGGAGAGAGGAGTAGAGAGGTTCGGTTGAGAGAATGAAGAAAGGAAGTGACGGTGGGGGAAGGTGAGTTGTTTAAATATTTTTCCAATTGGCAAAATCACCAAATGGTCCCCGTACCTTTTATACCATTTTTCAATCAAGCTCCAAAACTCTTCTTTGTTTCGATTGAGCCCTAAATCCTTTTTCTTTTTGTAGACACCCGTTTCAAATATCCTTTTAAGAAATTGCCAGGGGCATTTTCGTCATTTTAAAGCCAAGGGCATTTCGGTTATTTCTCATTTCAGAAATATTTTGGTCACTCTTAGGGGCAATAAAGGATCTCAGCCTTCTAGGAAAATAGCTTAATGACTCCTCAAAAGTAAAATGGTGCATTTGGAATTGTAATCAGGCAAGAATTAATATCTTTTTAAGAATAAATAAGGATCCACAAAGTTGAATAAACTACGAATACACGAAAACTGGATATCGAGAACAAATAATGAACGAAATAATGTGTAGGCATTGGTAATCTTTAAGCTAAAAAGGGTCACATTATACTTTGGATTGGTAATAGGCGATTAGTTTTGTTTGTAATAACAGTTATAAAATGTACATGATAGTTAATAATTTCATAAAGTCCTAAGTACAAATTGATCATTCAATTAACGAATACTTAAGAGGAATTTACATTTTTAATAAAATACAAAAGGAAGGAATTAAACTTGAATGCCTCCCCAGCTAAGTCTTCTCCCTCTTTGTCCCAAGATCGTCCCGCAAGGTCAGGCGTGCCATGATATGTTAAGAGCGATCCTTATGAACTGCGGAAGATAATAGAGTAAAG
>AWWV01015883.1:0-16963 GCA_001974805.1 Corchorus capsularis | reverse complement strand
AAAGCTTGATTAAGGGATCACATTATTTATTCTAACCAGGTGAAAAATTAATAAGTCTTTTTTGAAAAAACATCATATTGATGCATTTTACTATTATTCTAAATATTGATGGCATGTTACTCATTTGAGAAAGTTAAAATGACTCCGATGATGGAATGACTGGGAGAAATCTGATAATACTTGTCCATTTTTTATCCTAATTTCCTAGGCTTGGAGTGTTAATTTGGGGGTCTTACAAACCAAGTGGAAGGTGCCCAAATAACACTTCTCGTATAAATATTTGGGTAAACATGATTAAACCGGAACACATGCATCATGTACATAATTAAAGCCTCAACCTTAAGAGAAGTAAATCTTAATAAGTAAACCATAATTCAGTGAAATGAAGGGACATAAATGAAATTAAGAGAAGTGAATCTTAATTCATGGTAATTAAGAAAAGCACGCAAGATCCAAAACTTAATCTCACAAGAATTAAGTGAATTATCAAAGACATAATTTCACAAGAGTTAAGCAAGTTCAAAAACTTAATCTCACAAGAATTAAGTGAATTATCAAAGACATAATTTCACATGAGATAAGCAAGTACAAAGTCTTAATTTCACAAGAATTAAGTAAAGTCAGCAAAGATTTAACCCAAAGATGATAAAGTAAGACCAGCAAAGGGGCTTAATGTCAAGGAAAAAAAGACTGAATAAAAGAAAGAAGACTGAAAAGAAGATTGAAAGAAGACTGAAAAAAAGACTGAAACAAGACTGAAAGAGGAGACTGAAACAAGATTGAAAGATAAAACTGAGAAAAAGACTGAAAGAAAGACTGAAAGAAAGACTAAAAGAAGACTGAAAGAAGACTGACTTAATTTCAAGGAAATTAGGTAAAAGAAATGACTGGCTTAGTTTCAAGGAAATTAAGTAAAGAAAAGACTGGTTTAATTTCAAGGAAATTAGGTAAAAGAAGACTGGCTTAGTTTCAAGAAACTAAGTAAAAAAAAAAAAGAGGCTGGCTTAGTTTCAAGGAAACTAGGTAAAGAAAAGACTAGCTTAATTTTAAGGAAATTAGGTAAAAGAAGACTAGCTTAGTTTCAAGGAAACTAAGTAAAAAAAAAGAGGCTGGCTTAGTTTCAAGGAAACTATGTAAAGAAAAGACTGACTTAATTTCAATGAAATTAGGTAAAGGAAAGATTAGCTTAATTCCAAGGAAATTAAGTAAAAAACACAAGCTTAATTTCAGGAAAGGAAATTAAGTAAAATAAAGAACTTAATTCAGGATAATTAAGTGAGGTCAATAAAAGGCTTAATTCAGGGTAATTAACTAGAATAAAGAACTTAATTCAAGGTAATTAAGTGAAGTCAATAAACAACTTAACCTAAAAAGAGATTAAGCAAAACAATAAAAGGGCTTGATTTATAAAAATTGAGTCAATAAAGGGAAGGAAATAATGAAGTGGCTTAATCTAAATAAAATTAAGTCGAAATAAAAGCAATAGCAAATTGGCCTAACCCGGACAATTGAGTAAAGAAAATAAGTAACAATTTGGCATAAAACGAAGAACTAAGTAAGGTTAAGTATAAAGTTAGGCATGAAAAGACTAAGGCTTAAAAGGGATTAACCAACTATAGAAACCTGAAGTCAGTTCTAGACCAGTCAGTGCCGTCGTTTCGACGGGCGTCGTGGGGTGCTAATCCTTCCCCACACGTACCCGACTCCTGGACCATAGACGCTGGTTAAGTAGACTGTATTAAGTTTAGTATTACCTAATTAGGTTAATATTAGACTTAATAATTGGATAGGTGGCTAATCACACCTAGGTTAAAAAAGATTAGTGGCGACTCTCCTTAAAGAACATAAGACAGTAGTTTCCCCCGCCGGGCCTTTCGCACGTTGCGACAGCTTGGCGACTCCGCTGGGGACCTTAGAGAGTCAAGCTGAACACTGGTTTAGAATTAACTAGGGTTTCATAAATGGTTAAGTGTTAACTGCCTTTTTCTTATTTGTCCATGCCTTTAATTTTATCTTATGCATATATGCCATGCCCATTCATTAACAAAGATGCATTCATACTTGTATATATTCTGCTTAACCTTATATCTGTCGTTTTTTCCTGGGGGGTAGTTTAGGGATGAGCATGTGTAGTAAAGGTTTGTTTGTTCCTTCACACGCGCACTAAGTAATTTACATTTACATTGAGCATGAGCTTACACCGGAGCTCTAATCCTTTTAGGAGGAGGCAAAGTAGCTAGCCCTCGTGTGACGATAGTCACCGTGCGGGTTTGTAGTGAACACCTCCACTCAGACTGAATCCTTTCCAGTGACCCTATAGCGGGTGAGGAACGGAGTCTTTACTAGCCTGAAATAGGCGACAATAAGGACAGTTTGGGAAACTTTAGAACCATGAAAAGCCTCACCCAGCATGTAGATACCCTAATATTCAGCCTAGATAGAGCCAATCCCATGATAATAAACCTAGGTACACAAAAGGAACATTTCTCACCTTTACTTTTATTCTAACCATGAATCTTGGAAAAGGGTAATTATGTTACCCTAATAGATGGACTACCCGCCAACAAGAGCTTAATGCTTGAATTTTCAGAAACCAGAAAATGCTTTTGATCATCAAGGGCACTTGTACATGTATTTATCTTTTTGAATGGAGCTTTACGTGTTACTAACCTCGTTTCATTGTTGTGTGCCTTTTTCTCTCCTTGCATTTGCATTCATAATAGGTTGATTCATCATTCAAGTTAGAGGAAGATGTTAACGGATGAGCTGGAATCCTATGTGCCTGAGCATCTGAGAGATAGTCACCCGACCCACGTTCAGCATAGGCATGAGACAGCCCAGAAGAAATATGAGGATAATTTGAATGGGGATTTTCAATCAGAGGTGCCGGAAGAGATATACCTGGATTTGAAGCAGAATGATTACACCAAGCTTCATAAGTTTTGGATGAGGATGAAGATGACTGAATCAGAGTTTGCGGAAAAATATGGGGCAGTGGTTCAGCTTATGAAAGTGAAGGTAGATGACCACATGATCAGGGGAATGCTGCCATATTGGGATCGATCATACCGGTGCTTCACCTTCAATGAAGTCGATATGGTCCCTACCATCGAGGAATATGCCCAGTTATTAAAGTTGAAGGCTATCAAGACAGGATCTAGAGTCTTCATGAGGGGGAACAAGTCCACTGCAGTATCCACTTTGGCAGATCTTAAGGGTATAAAAAAGGGAGTTTATGACAAGTATTGGAAGAGTAAGGGTTACTCAAATGGATTAGCAGTGCAGTGCCTTATGGAGTATGTCAGGGAGAACCCAAACACCCTTCAGGGACAGAATGTTATGGCTGTGCTGGTCTACGGAATGGTAGTATTTCCCAGGGCATTAGGGCAAGTAGACTCTTATGTGATCCATCTAGTGGACTCCATCTTGAGAGGAGATAACCCAGTCTCGGCTATTCTGGCCGAAACTATCAGGTCTTTGAATCATTGTCGTAAGAAAGGAGGAAGGTTCCAGGGTTGTGCTCAACTGTTGACCATCTGGTTCAAAGGACACTTTGAATGTATAGAGTCTCGGTTCACACTTCCAATTCACTAGTGGGTAAAGTCAAACCCCATACGGGAATACCTGGATAGCAAGTGGCCCAAAAACAAGACTAAAGCACAGTGGATGAGTTTCCTGGGGACCCTTAAAGCTGAGCAAGTTAATTGGGTTCTACACTACTTCGGTAGCTTACTGTTGTGGGCTCAACCCATGGGTACCTTTGTTTGGGCTATATGGAGTCACAAGTTATTCCCCCGTGATGGTTAGGAGGCAGTATGGTAGCAAGCAATTCATTCCAGCCACTCATGGTCTGAATAGTGTCAACATCGTCTATGGGGAAGAAAATTCCAAGATAGAAGCTCAAGAGCTCCGAAAAACTCTCACACAAATGACCTTTGTGAGAAAGGGTGGAAGATACAAGAGTGACACCCGAATATCCTGATTGGCATCGGAAGAGATTAAAAGACATAAAGGTGCCCCCCCTACCAATCTTGAAGTTGAGGTAGGAGAAGAAATGGAGGACATAGTTATGAAGCTAACAATGTAACTGGAAAGGGAAAGGAATGGTACTGAAGCTCAAAGAATAGCAGAAGTTAACCGAAAGTTAATGTTGAGGATAGAGAAGGCAGAAAAAAGGGCCGAAGAAATGAGCACCAGATGCAAAGAAGCCGAAGAGGAGGCTAGAGGTGAAAGGAAGTTGAAAGAGAAGGCCATAGCTCGACATCAAGAGCTGAAAAAGGACTTCAAGGCTGAATGTAAAGAGAGAATTAGTTTGGCTAAGAAGAACAAAGCTGCTAAGATAGCAAACAGTTACCTCATGGAGAAATTGGACTTCGAAAGGGGAGAAAGTTCTGTGAGAGCGGATCAGCGGGTTTAGACTCTGGATCGCCGGTTGAAAAGAGCTAGGGAAGAAAAAGAAAAGGTCCAGGATGAGTTGAGAGTAGAAAAGATCAGGACAGAGGCAACTAAAGCAGCTAAAACTCAGGCAGAAGCAACTGTGGAGTTCCATAAGAAAGCAGCTAAGATAAACCAGGAAGAATATGGAAAAGTGATGGGTACGCTCTAGAATTTGGAAGAAGAATGCGCGACACTGCACGCTCAGAATTGGACACTCCAGGATCAGGAATTCTTTCAAAAGAAGGCTTATGACCAAAGATGTGAGCAGATACGCTTCCTTCTGGACCAGATCAGGGTTGGGTTGCTCCAGGTAGAGGATATCAGGGATCAAGCCAAAGGTGTGTTACCATGCCTAGCACCATTCGGTCAGCGCCTTCAGCCAGTAGCCGATGCCTTGGAAGACACCGTCAGCAAATGCGATGAAGCCCTCGTCTACTTCAGACAGTTTGTGGGAAAATAGGGGCGCCAGGAACTTTGTAGTAATCTTTAATTACTAGTTGCTTATGTAATTAAAGTTTATTTTCAGAAAAATAATTTAGTAATTTGTGGTTTTTAACTTCATAACAATGGGTTGTAACCTTTAAGTTTTATTTTCGGAACTATGGTCTGTAATCATTAAGCTCTGATCCTCGAACGTTGGTATGATATGGATGTTTGCAATCAATGAAGAAGTACCAAGTTGTGGCAACAGCAATGATTCCCAGCTTATTTTCTCTACCTTGAATAATGAGTTAGTAGGATCATGCATCATGACATCATGTGCATAAAGCCAAGAGCCTTTATTATTCGCAGAATTGTAAATAGTCACGGTTTTTGACTTGTGGAAGTTCCTACCAGATTATGGAGGGACCCCACTTCCTTGAATATAGAATTAGTAGGTACACGACATTCATGACATCATAAAGCCAAGAGCCTTGATTATTCGCAGAATTGTAAATAGTCACATCCTACCAGCATGTGGAGGGATCCCACACCTTTTAAAATTTTTAGTAACTTGGTAAATAAAAATTAATAATGGAATACTAATATCCAAACTCATCAGGTTTTAAAAGATAGCTCCACCCAGGAAGATATATCCGCGAACTCAGCAGTACAATAGCAGATCTCAGGCTAAGAAGATGGGGGATTAGACAACAGAAATTCAGCAGTTGAGGGAAGAAAAATGTCACGACGGGATGAGGAAGCTAGGCGCCGAGAGGAGGCGACCAATGCAAAAATGGACCGTATGATGGAATTAATAACTGCCATGACTAGTGCGACACCTGGGAGCTCAGGAGCTGCACAAACTATTGAAGCTGAAAATGTGCCATCCACAGGGGTAACAGTAGGCACGACTCAAGTCAACGTGCCGATCTTGTCATCAAGCCAAATCGACGTGCCCATCCCCCTCCAGGAAGCCTGCCATTACCCACAATGGGAAGAAACAACCTGCCTCCAAGGCAGTACACGCACCCCAACATGTCATCAACGGTGTTCGAGTGATCGCCACCTACTATCCTACCATTCTCTAAAGGAGGAAAATCATCACAAAAAGAAGTTCCAGTAGATTTTAGAGTCGACGATGATCCAAGGAAATTGATCGAGGAATCCACCGAGAAGCTATGGGGAAGAATAGAGGAGAAATTCAAGGGGATTGGTTGTCAACAAGCATATTTCAAGGGTGTAGATAAGGTGGCACTGGTCACAGATTTGGTACTACCTGCAAAGTTTAAGGTTCCCGAGTTCGAGAAATTTGATGGAACCAAGTCACCAGAAGACCATGTCAATACCTATGTACGACAGATGCAGCCCTATTACTCGGATGACATGCTCATGCACTACTTTCAGAGAAGTCTTGCTGGCTCATCTTTTAAGTGGTACAACAGGATAGACCCTAGTCAAGTTAAAACGTGTAATGATATGGCCAATGCTTTCATAGCACAATACCGGCATATTGATGAGTTAGCTCCAACTCCAGAGACATTACACAGCATGAAAAGAAAGCCAGGAGAGACCATTAAGGAATATGGCCATCGTTTCAAAGATATGGCACTAGAAGTTGACCTGTTGATGAAAGACACTGAAGTGGGCAACATTCTCCTAAAAACCCTGCCATAAGAATACTTCCGTAAACTTTACCAAGCAGCAACGGATTCCTTCACCAGACTAATCATAGCCGGGGAAGCTTATGAAGAAGGGCTCAGAGCCGGGGTGTTTGAAGAAGCTGAGAGGTGGGACATACCAGTTTTAAACCTAGAGGACAGGGGCAGCAATATAACCCCCGGAGTTATGGGTACACTTACTCATATCAACCACGAGGATTTTATACTCCTCCACAAACCAATCAGTACCACTACCCTCATGATGGGAACATTAGTTCTACAACAGGGACTCCATTTAATCCTAGGCCAGTCAATACTGGGACTAGTGCGATTCAAGCAAATACCCAAAAGGCAGGGCCTACAAGGGAAAGGGTGCCCATAGATCCAATTCCTAACAAATATACTGAGCTTCTTCATCAGTTACTTCAACAGAACCTGGTCCAGAGGTTGCCTTATATGTACCCATTGAAGCCTCCATTGCCCGTATGGTACAACCCTAAAGCTCATTGTGACTTTCACTCAGGGGTAGAAGGGCATGCGACTGAAGATTGCCTAAAGTTGAAGTATGTAGTCCAAGATCTGGTTAAGAGCGGCAAGTTGCGTTTTGGAAACACATTTCCGACCAGCCAGGGTCAAGGCCAAGAAAATACCCAAGTAACTATGGTAGATAGAGGAGAAGTTTTAAGAAGAAGGGTATCCGAGGTAGCAACACCATTTGGGGTGGTTTTCAAAGCACTGACCAAGGCAGAGATGATTGAGACAGGAGAATTCGGAAACGGGGATCATGAAGAAGTGTGTCCAAACCATGGCCAAGTGCACGGGATTCGGCAGTGTCCAAAGTTGAGAGGGAAACTACAGAGACTAATGGATGAGCATCGCATTGAATTCTATCTAGAGAAGAAGGAAGAAGAAATTGATGTGGTTTTAGAAGAATGCAATCATCCAAGCCAACCCTTTATCCCTAGGCCAATTCAGCCTTTTATCCCTAGGCCACCCACAGTGTTGCCACCCCATCTGCAACCACCATGCCTAATGATGATAGCACCACGGCCCTTTTCCTATGAGAAAGATTGCCAAGTCCCTTGGAAGTATGACTGTAGCTACACTGTGCCACAAGGCGACGAAGATTCAGCGAATATTATTAGGGTAGGAGGAATGACCAGGAGTGGGAGGATTTACTCTCTAGAAGACAAAGGAAAAAGTGTCCCTTTAGAAACAGGAGGTGAAAAGAGCCAGTCACTAGGGGAAGGAAAGGAAGGAGCAGCTGAGAAAGGTCAGTCATCAGAAGAGAGAAGTGATGAAGGGACCGCCAAGCCCATACCCGGCTTTGAAGCCGAAGAATTCATGAAGATTATCAGGTATAGTGAGTATAGCGTGGTGGATGCCATGAGCAGGGTCCCGGCCAAGATTTCCATACTAAGCTTGCTCTTAAATTCTGAGGCTCACCGAAATGCACTACTCCGAGTCTTAAGCCAAGCCTATGTACCCTAAAGTATTTGAGTCAATGATCTAGATCGAGTGGCGGGAAACATAGCTGCACAAGGATTCATAACTTTCTCTGAAAAAGAAATCCCAGAAGGAGGAAGGAAAGGGATCAAGGTGCTCCATATAGTAGTAAAATGCGGGAATATGGGCATGGGAGGAGTATGGTGGTTAGGGCTTTTGATGGAACCAGGAGAGATGTCATTGGAGAATTAGAGATCTGCTTGGAGATAGGATCAATTCCTTTCAACCTGATGTTCCAGGTATTGGATATCGACCCTTCTTATTCTTGCCTTTTGGGGAGGCCATGGATTCACATGGCAGGAGCTGTACCTTCTACTTTACATCAGAAAGTCAAGTTTATGACTGCGGACAAGTTGGCAGTGGTAAATGGTCAAGAGGATATGATAGTAGCCCAGACAAGCGCTACTCCATATGTTGAAGCTATAGAATGGTCCTACGAATGCTCTTTCCGGGCTTTTGAGGTCGATCATTTTAACGAACCAAAGGAGGGTGCGGTTATGGCTATACAAGTAATGAAGAAATACGGATGGAAGGAGGGTCAAGGTCTAGGCCGCAATGCCCAAGGAAGGATAAGGGTATTTAAAGACCTCCCCATAAATCCAGGCTTTGGATTGGGCTTCAAACCTACTGCAGAAGATCACCAGATGTTGGTTGACAAGAGGAAGATGAGAAGAGCTGAGAAGTTGGGTATACCCTTTGGAAAAGAGGTGAAGATTGAGATACCGCCTTTGTCGAAAACCTTCAGATCAGCTGGGTGGGTCAATAGGGAAAAAAATCAGTAAGAGAAGGAAGAGGTTTGTCATACCCCATATCTATTTTTTGGTGAGATCAGCTGAGCTCACCATAAATGCAATACAGAGGAAGCGGCAAGATCATCTTCATGGATCTACCCTTTGGTTGCAGGAGAAAAAGTTGGCGACTGGAGACTTTTGAATATGTCGTTGCGACGGCTGAAAGCTCAATGTAACGAATCAATGACTAAGACAATCATGAGTTTGTAATTAAATAATTTTGCTTGTTTGAACTTAACTTGTCATGTTAAACTTTTTATCATGAGTAATGAAATGCAATGCATATTTCAGGCCCACATTCTAGTCTCATATCTCATTCTTTATTCCTTTTATCACTATTATATATATATATATATATAGCCTTTTATTGTTATATTTCAGGCCAAATAATGATGAATGCAAAGACGCTTCAGACGAGTCAGGATTTGACTTTGAGAGGCCTATCTGTACTGATAAGCTAAACAGTGAAGACATCGAGGATCAGACCCTATTATCAGACCTCTTGAGATTAGTTGCACAAGACGAGAAACAAATTATACCGCATAAAGAGCCCACATAATTGATTAACTTGGGAACCGAAGAAGATCCTAGAGAAGCTAAGATCGGTACAACCCTACCAGAAAAAGATAGACAGGAACTGATAGATCTACTGAAGGAGTTTTCAAATGTGTTCGTTTGGTCTTATCAGGACATGCCGGTTTTGGATCTAGAAGTAGCGGTTCATCGATTGCCTACAAAAGCAGATATGAGGCCAGTACAACAAAAATTGAGAAGGATGAAACCAGATATGTTGTTGAAAATAAAAGGGGAAATAGAAAAGTAGTTTAATGCGGGTTTTCTTCAAGAAGCCAAATACTCGGAATGGCAGGCCAGCATAGTGCCAGTACCAAAGAAAGATGGGAAAGTAAGGATGTGTGTGGATTACAGGGATTTGAATAGAGCTAGCCCCAAGGACAACTTCCCATTACCTCATATAGACATATTAGTGGACAACACCGCGGAGTACTCATGGTTCTCCTTCATGGATGGGTTTTCGGGGTATAATCAGATCAAGATGGCACCCGAAGACATGGAAAAGACTGCATTCGTAACTGCCTGGGGGGTCTTTTGCTATAAGGTTATGCCTTTTGGGCTAAAGAACGTAGGGGCAACATACCAGAGGGCCATGGTGGCATTGTTCCATGATATGATGCATAAAGAAATAAAGGTGTACGTAGACGACATGATTGCCAAGGCCAGAACGCCAAAGGAACATAAGGAGAATCTGAGAAAGTTGTTTGAAAGGTTAAGAGAAGTCCAGCTCAAGCTAAACCCTAACATGTGTACATTTGGAGCAACGTCGGGAAAGTTGCTAGGATTTGTGGTGAGCGAGAAAGGAATAGAAGTGGATCCCGACAGAATCCAAGCCATACAGGGGTTGCCCCCACCACAAACTGAAAAGGAAGTAAGAGGGTTCTTAGGTCGCTTGAATTATATAGGGCGTTTCATTTCACAACTAACAGCAAAGTGTGACCCGATCTTCGGATTGCTCAGGAAGAATAATCCGGGGGAATGGAACGAGGAATGTCAGGTAGCTTTTGAGAAAATCAAGGAATATTTGATAAACCCACCAGTGCTAGTCCCGCCAGTAAAAGGAAGGCCTCTGATCTTGTACCTATCAGTATTCGAAAATTCGATGGGGTGCGTGCTGGCACAACAAGATGACGCGGGTAAGAAGGAGCACGCCATCTATTATTTGAGCAAAAAAATCACGGATTATGAGACCAAGTACTCCGCTTTAGAAAAGATGTGTTGCGCACTAGCTTGGGCCGCGCACCGGTTAAGGCAGTACATGTTATACCATACAACCTGGTTAGTATCTAAGCTAGATCCAATCAAGTATGTGTTTGAGAAGACTGGGTTGTCAGGACGGATTGCTAGGTGGCAAGTCTTGTTATCAGAATATGATATAGTGTACGTCTCCCAAAAGGCAGTCAAGGGGAGCGCCATAGCAGACTTCTTGGCAGATCGGGCGAGAGAAGAATACGAACCGGTGAATTTTGAGTTTCCGAATGAAGACCTGATGACCATCTCTCATGTTGAAGAAGTTGAGAAGACAGAGGAAAAATGGAGAGTGTATTTTGATGGGGTTCAAATTTATCAGGTCAGGGTATTGGAGTAGTACTGGTGTCCCCGGAAGAAGACTATTATCCGGCTACAGCTAGACTAAAGTTCCCAGCAACTAATAACGTGGCGGAATATGAGGCTTGTGTCCTAGGAATCCAGTTGGCACTAGAAAGGAAAGTGAGAAAGGTAGAAATATATGGGGATTCTGCCCTAGTAATTTACCAGATGAATGGAGAATGGCAAGCCAGGGATCCCAAGTTGGTACTCTACAAAGATCACATATCGAAGTTGGTCAAGCCATTTGAAGAGGTGACATTCCATCACCTTCCTAGAGAAGATAACCAGATGGCAGGCGCTTTGGCAACCATGGCATCGATGTTCAAAATAGGGACAAACACGGAAATTCAGCCCATTTATGTCCAAACCAAGAAAGAGCCTGCACATGTCATGAGTATTGAAGATGAGGTAGATGGAAACCCTTGGTACTTTGACATTCTGTGGTATCTCAAACAACAAGTACACCCAGAACATGCCACCGAGGTGGATAAGAAAACACTCAGCAGAATGGCTGCAGGATATTTTCTGAGCGGGGAAATTCTGTATAAGAAGGGACGGGATGGCACCCTAATGAGATGTGTAGGTCCCACGGAGGCCCGGAAAATATTAGAAGAAGTCCATGGAGGGTCTTATGGAAGCCATGCCAGTGGACACAGGATGGCCAGACAGATAATGAGAGCCGGATACTATTGGCTAACACTAGAAACAGATTGCATTGGTCATGTGAGGAAGTGCCGCAAATGTCAAGAGTACGGGGATAACATTCATACACCCCCAAATCCCCTACATATTATGACTTCTCCTTGGCCATTCTCCATATGGGGCATAGATGTCATTGGAATGATAACCCCAAAAGCGTCAAATGGACACCGATTCATCCTAGTGGCAATAGATTACTTCACCAAATGGGTAGAGGCTACTTCTTACTCAAGTGTTACGCAGGCAGTGGTGGCTCGGTTTATCAAGAAAGAGATCATATGTAGGTACGGGTTGCTTGAGAGAATCATTACTGATAATGCTTCCAATCTAAATCGAGGATTAGTCGAAGCAACTTGCAAACAATTGAAGATTGCTCACAGCAATTCAACCACATACAGGCCCAAAATGATTGGAGCAGTTGAAGCAGCAAATAAGAACATCAAGAAGATCATAGAGAAGATGACAGTAACATATCGGGACTGCCACGGGAAATTACCTTTCGCCCTCCATGCATACTGAACCTGCATCAGAACATCTACCGGAGCAACCCCTTATTCTTTTGTATATGGGATGGAGGCAGCAGTACCAATAGAGGTAGAAATCCCTTCACTAAGGGTATACCGAGAGCTAAAGTTGGAGGAGGACGAATGGGTACAGGAAAGGATTGATCAGCTGAATCTAATAGATGAGAAGAGGGTTTCAGCAATCTGTCACGGCCAGTTGTATCAGAAAAGGATGGAAAGAGCATATAACAAGAAAGTGCGCCCTAGACACTTCAAAGAAGGAGATCTAGTACTAAAAAGGATCCTTCTAGATCAGAAGGACCCTAGGGGCAAGTGGAACCCGAATTGGGTCGGCCCCCACATAGTGAAGAAAGCTTTTTCGGGAGGAGCCCTAATTTTACAAGAGATGGATGGGGAAGAATTCCCGAGCCCCATTAATGTAGACGCAGTAAAGAAGTACTACGCCTAAAAAGGGATAAAGTCTAAAAAAAAAAATCCCTCTGGGCCTAAAAAAGCAAGAGGTCGCAAAAAGAGAAAAATAAAAAAGGGGAGGAGTTCAAGCTGAAAACCCGCAAAGGGCGGCTTGGATTCATAGGGGGTCGCTTGAGTTGAAAACCCGAAAGGGCAGCTCAAAGCGAGGGATGGAAAAAGGTGAACTTAAGCCGAAAACCCGAAAAGGGCGTGATCGAGCTCAAATTATGCATATTCTTATAGCTATTTTTATATACTTTTTGCTATTTTTATATGTGTTTTTACCCTATTTTGTAAGTATTTGTGTTTTTAGGTCCTGAAGACAAGAAAAGTGAAAACTTATTGTTTTTCACTCTTTTTGGAGCTATTTTGGAGACTTTTTACTCAACTATGGATTTAGCCACTTGGAATGAAGATTTGAAGATTCGAAGTTCGTGATTGAAGATATTTTGAAGACTTGAAGACAATTGAAGAATTAATTCAAGAAGCAAAATTGAAGATTTGGAGCTTAATTTGTTAAGGATTGAAGACAAGCCTAGAAGAAGCCCTGAAGTTGAGGATTTTTGGATTATTTATATGGGAATATACTCAGCCCATATAAACCTATAATTGGAGTTAAAATCCCAATTAATAGGCCTAATATCCAAAAGAATATCCAAATCCCGCAATAATCCCGTAGATTTGCGATATTAGCCCGGTTTCAGCGCAGTCTTCGTAGAAAGGCCATAACTTTCTGCTCAGATGTCCGTTTTAAGCCCATGAGTACTCGTTGGAAAGCTAACTCCGAGCTCTACAACTTTCCTTTGAAGTGCAAAGCCCAGATCTGCCATCTTCAAGCCCGAAACTGAAGTCTAAGTCCCTGCTCAATTCCAGAAATTTCCAGGAAATTCTAGAAGTCCTCTTTTGACTTGGAGACTACTCTAGGATGACACCTAATCCTACTTGGACTCCAAGAAAAGAGCCTAAACCATCCTACCCTTATTCTCCACTATAAATAGCCACCTCCTGTATCACAAATCACACAACTTCACAATCCACAAATTTTTGATTATTCTCTTTTTCTACCTTTATTTAGTTTTTAGGTTTTTCTCTAGTTTTAGAAGGGGAGAAGTCGACACCCTCTCTAGCAATAGAGGGAGTCGACGTCCCTAGGGTTTTCAAAGGGGAGATTCCGCCTCTCCCAGTCCTGTAAGTATTCTTATGCCTCTCATGGATTTTCCTAAATCCATGTGTAGCTAAATCCTTAATACTTCTGATCCTTTGGTGAATTCAATCAATTGATTATGGTGAGATTTCTATACTTATAATTTTGTGTTAAGTTCTTGATGATAGTAGTCAAAACCCTAGAATAATTTTATGATTCTGAATCTTATCTGAATTATGTGGCCACTAAGGATGTAAGAGGAAGATCTATGGCTAGATCATACTTAGAATTAATCACTCAAGTTTGATTGTATGTAGCAAATTAGGTTTGTTTAATCGCTGCTTAATGGGTATTTGTCTACCGGAGGGCGAGAAATTTCTCTTCGTATGGTTCTATTTATAGGCATGTGTGTAAAATTAACTGTTCTTAATGCTTTGTTCTCAAGTGATCTTTAAGCCCTAAGAAAGTAATCGATCATTGAAGGAATAGTAGGGATAACTGCAGCTCTAATCGGCCTCTTATCTAAAATACATGTTGGGAAACCTATATCAGTTGTCAATCAAGAATAAGATGCGAAATTCACCTTTTAAATCTAGGATCCATAGTTAATTTGATTGAAGGATACCACTGGTGAGGAAGTATGCTTTATAATTATTGTTTGCTTTATTAATTTGCTTTAGATTTAGATTTAGATTTGCTTTGCTTTATTTTTAGTTTAATTGTTTTCTTTATAATTGTTATTTATTTAATCCCCTGTTTTCTAATCGATTTTTGGAAAAGATCTTTCTATCTTTTAATTGTTCATCACATAAACCTTCTCTGTGGGATTCGACCCATACTTGCCCTAACTATTCTAGTTAGTTATTTGTGGGGATTATTTTTGTGGTCATAGACGACACGATCATAAATTTTGGCGCCGTTGTCGGGGAAGGGAATTGAATTGAGAGAAAGTGAAGAGAGATTAAAAAAAAAAGGTTTGCGTCGATAAAAAAAAAAGTTTTTTCCGTTTTTTCCGATTTTTCTATAAAAAAAATTATTTTTCCGTTTTTAAAATTAGGGTTTCCGATTTTTATTTTAAAAAAATTAATTTTTCTTTTTTCGTTTTTTCCTTTTTAAAATAAAAAAATATTTTTATTTTCTGTTTCTGCTTTTAATTTTTTATTTTATTTAAGAACTGTTACTGCTAATTTTTTCTTTTTAGTTTTGTTTGATTTTTCTAGGAAACTGCATGCCAAAGACAAGAAGTAGTAGTACTGAAGGCTTAGAATTCAATCCTGAGCCTGAAAGAACACTATTTCAGAAGAAGAAGAAGAAGAAGACACAAAACCGATTACAAGAAGAGGAAGCATCCGATTCGAGTTCTCGACCAAGTTCTCCTAGATCTGCTGTTTCAACATCGTCAAAAGACATGGCTGAAGAAGAACAACCCAAAACTCTGAGAGAGTTAGCTGCACCAAACGTCAACACCAAACGCTTAGCCATCCAATATCCAAATACAACTGAAAACTTTGAAATTAAATCTGGATTTATTCAGATTTTACCCAAATTTCACGGTTTGCCTGGAGAAGATCCTCACCGACATCTTACTGATTTCCAGATTGCCTACGCATCTACAAGTATTCAAGGTATTCCTGAAGATCAATTCATGTTAAGAACCTTTCCGTTCACTCTTATGGACCGAGCAAAAGATTGGTTGTACCTACTACCCACTGGTTCAATCACATCTTGGACGAGCCTTAAGAAGCTGTTCTTGGAAAAGTACTTTCCTGCACATAAAGCATCAAGCATAAGGAAGGAGATTCGCGGAATTAAGCAACGCCATGGAGAAACAATGCATGAATATTGGGAATGTTTCAAAACACTTTGTGCGAGCTGCCCCAAATCACCAAATCAATGAACAGTTGCTGATCCAGTACTTCTACGAAGGATTACTACCGTTTGACAGATTTTCCATCGATTCTGCAAGTGGAGGAGCCTTCATCGACAAAACTCCTGCCGAAGCTTGGACTTTAGTGGAAAATATGGCTGCAAACACTCAACAATTTGGATCTCGAGAAGACTATTCAAGAGAAGGCCCTATAAGAAGAATTAATAGAAGTTTCTACCTATTCCACCTCATTGGAGCAACAACTTCAAGAAACGAATCAACAAATCGCTTTGCTCACTGATTTGTTCCATGTGAATTTGTCAAGTGTGCCTAGGGTTTGTGCGACTTTGGAAGACAACAAACAAGGAGTCAATGCCGTGGGATTACAAGGAGCTTATCAAAGGAAGCCTAAACCTTATTGGAGACCTGAACAACGGAGTCAACAATATGGGAACCAAGGTAATTTTCAAGGAAGGCCGAATTTTCAAAGACCTAATTTTCAAACTTCACAAGCCATTGAGTTACAACAAATCAAGGAAGCTATGGAGATGATGAGAAAACAAATAAGTCAATTAGCTAGTGATTTGAGTGATCTCAAGACACAAGGTCAACAAAGGATGCCATCACAATCAAAGGTACCTCCTAGAGAGAATGTTAGTGCAATTTCTTTAAGGAGTGGAAAAGAGTTACAAGACCCTTATCCAACACATGCCGCACATCAACAAGCTAAAGGAGAGCCGAACTACACCAAAGAAAATTTTCAAGAGCATGCCGAAATCAAGATTGAAGATGAACCCAACAACAAAGGAGCTGTGCCGATTGAAGATTCAAACAAGGAAGATGTCGTAATTCAACCCAAAGGAAAAGGTGTGTGCGATTCCAACAAGCCTAAAACCGATTCCAACCTAATTCCTTTTCAATCAAGATTGAAGAAGTCAAAGAAAGAAGATGATGATCAAGATATTTTGGAGATATTCCGAAAAGTTGAGGTCAACATCCCACTTCTTGATGCCATTCAACAGATTCCGAATTATGCAAAGTTCCTCAAACAACTTTGTACCAACAAGAAGAGATTACAAGGTAAAGTAAGCGCTGGAGTTAATGTCTCTGCCGTGCTTCAAAAGAGTTTACCTCCTAAGTGCAAAGATCCAGGTACGTTTTCTATTACTTGCTCTATTGGAAGAAGTATTATAGAGAATGCGATGCTTGATCTGGNGCTCTTTAAGCGTAATGCCTTATTCTTTCTACAATCTTTAAATCTGGTCCACTGAAGAATACTGATGTTGTTCTGCAATTAGCTG
>AWWV01015881.1:0-20811 GCA_001974805.1 Corchorus capsularis | reverse complement strand
AGCTTGATTAAGGGATCATATTATTTATTCTAACCAGGTCAAAAATTAATAAGTTTTTTTTTGAAAAAAACATCATATTCATGCATTTTACTATTATTCTAAATATTGATGGCATGTTACTCATTTGAGAAAGTTAAAATGACTCCGATGATGGAATGACTGGGAGAAATGTGACAATACTTGTCCATTTTTTTATCCTAATTTCCTAGGCTTGGAGTGTTAATTTGGGGGTCTTACCAACCAAGTGGAAGGTGCCCAAATAACACTTCTCGTATAAATATTTGGGTAAACATGATTAAACCGGAACACATGCATCATGTACATAATTAAAGCCTCAACCTTAAGAGAAGTAAATCTTAATTAGTAAACCATAATTCAGTGAAATGAAGGGACATAAAAGAAATTAAGAGAAGTGAATCTTAATTCATGGTAATTAAGAAAAGCAAGCAAGATCCAAAACTTAATCTCACAAGAATTAAGTGAATTATCAAAGACATAATTTCACAAGAGTTAAGCAAGTTCAAAAACTTAATCTCACAAGAATTAAGTGAATTATCAAAGACATAATTTCACATGAGATAAGCAAGTTCAAAGTCTTAATTTTACAAGAATTAAGAATTAGCAAAGGCTTAATTTCACAAGAATTAAGTAAAGTCAGCAAAGATTTAACCCAAAGATGATTAAGTAAGACCAGCAAAGGGGCTTAATGTCAAGGAAAAAAAGACTGAAAGAAGACTGAAAAAAGACTGAAAAAAGGAAAGAAGATTGAAAAGAAGACTGAAAAAAAGACTGAAACAAGTCTGAAAGAGAAGACTGAAACAAGATTGAAAGAGAAAACTGAGAAAAAGACTGAAAGAAAGACTGAAAGAAAGACTAAAAGAAGACTGACTTAATTTCAAGGTAATTAGGTAAAAGAAATGACTGGCTTAGTTTCAAGGAAATTAAGTAAAGAAAAGACTGGTTTAATTTCAAGGAAATTAGGTAAAAGAAGACTGGCTTAGTTTCAAGAAACTAAGTAAAAAAAAAAGAGGCTGGCTTAGTTTCAAGGAAACTAGGTAAAGAAAATACTGGCTTAATTTCAAAGAAATTAGGTAAAAGAAGACTGACTTAGTTTCAAGGAAACTAAGTAAAAAAAAAAAGAGGCTGGCTTAGTTTCAAGGAAACTAGGTAAAGAAAAGACTGGCTTAATTTCAATGAAATTAGGTAAAGGAAAGACTGGCTTAATTCAAAGGAAATTAAGTAAAAAACACAAGATTAATTTCAGGAAAGGAAATTAAGTAAAATAAAGAACTTAATTCAGGATAATTAAGTGAGGTCAATAAAAGGCTTAATTCAGGGTAATTAAGTAGAATAAAGAACTTAATTCAAGGTAATTAAGTGAAGTCAATAAACAACTTAATCTAAAAAGAGATTAAGCAAAACAATAAAAGGGCTTGATTTATAAAAATTGAGTCAATAAAGGGAAGGAAATAATGAAGTGGCTTAATCTAAATAAAATTAAGTCGAAATAAAAGCAATAGCAAATTGGCCTAACCCGGACAATTGAGTAAAGAAAATAAGTAACAATTTGGCATAAAACGAAGAACTAAGTAAGGTTAAGTATATAGTTAGGCATGAAAAGACTAAGGCTTAAAAGGGATTAACCAACTATAGAAACCCGAAGTCAGTTCTAGACCAGTCAGTGCCGTCGTTTCGACGGGCGTCGTGGGGTGCTAATCCTTCCCCACGCGTACCCGACTCCCGGACCATAGACTCTGGTTAAGCAGACTGTATTAAGTTTAGTATTACCTAATTAGGTTAATATTAGACTTAATAATTGGATAGGTGGCTAATCACACCTAGGTTAAAAAAGATTAGTGGCGACTCCCCTTAAAGAACCTAATACAGTAGTTTCCCCCGTCGGGCCTTTCGCACGTTGCGACACTTTTACATAATTAATTTCAATATTAAACTCCAAATTATATATATTTATACGGTATTACAATTCTACCCTCCTTAAAGAAAATTTCGTCCGCGAAATTGAAACACGATAAACCTAATCATCACATATATATGAACATTACCTCATCCTTCTGCAAACAATCTTTACCACCACTATGCGCATAACCTTGTGAAATTCCCTTCATTAACCCAAGGTTCAACCTAGTTGAACTTCGAAATCCAATCTTATAATGATTCCATGATGTATTTTCCATAACTTGAATGGATTATACAGGTATGATTCTAGACGAAATATTTTTATAATCCCTTTAAGATCTTAGGAGACATTAGACTAGCTCAAGGCTTGTACAAAATCGAGTCACAGTTACTCAAGACAATAATTCTGAAAACACTGCTTTACTGTCTATAAATCTTAGATTTCTCATTCCACTACATCCTCTCTTCGAATAATTTTCACAAGAAACTTTGCAAGTTTCCATAACACTTTATTTCTTAGTATACGGTCAATCTAATTTAAATGTCAACTCTCTTCGACTACCAAAATCCACCTGCCACTTTTTGTAACTAGTATTCTTCTGCGGATTTAGGGATTCCAAAACAACATTAACAATATTTCGGCTTCAATTGAACTTGATTCTAACATTTTGTTTAAATACTGATACGAATCTAGTTGTGTTAGATTCAAATCCACCTTTGAGACCCGCCAAAGATCAACTTGAAACACCAATACTCCTAGACTTCTATGAGTCGATAAACCTAACCTAGTCTTCCTCTTCGTTCGTCGGCCTTAAGCCCTCAATTAGACCTGCAATTGAACACTTAAGATCACAAGATTCACAAACAATTAAGCAATCACAACCTAATTGTTTGCTATGACTCTACAAGATTGAAGAACCCTAAGTTTGCTCAAACTAGAACAATGAAGCTAAGATAATCAATTGGGTGAATAAACCTCAAATCTTTATTGAAAACTTAACTTGTGTTTACAAAAGGGGAAAGACCCTTTATATAGTAGATGGGTCGACGCATATACCCCCTTAAACCTCCTCAAGGGCGGTTTACACATAAAGGAAGGAACAAGGAAATTACCTACACCTTGTCCTACTAGGAAAAGTAAATACATAACTTAATTAAGCAAGGATTGGACTTAGTCAAACAAGACCCAACCCAATGTCTTCTAAACTAAATAAATAGCTAATCTAAGATAGAATTAAAGGTCCAATTGGCTGAATTACACAATGTGAGCCCTAATGATCATCGATTGCAAGTATGGTGCACAACTTGGAATCGATGGGAATATTCCTTTGTTTAATGTGTTCAATGCTCTCCAATTGATCTTCAATGGACTTCAAGCCTTCAAGATGACTTCGAACAAAGCCCAATAATGCTTCCTTGAACCTTTTAGCCCTAGCTCTAGTCATAGGACCTAATGTCATCACCAAAGGATCAAATGGCATCTTTTGTGCGATTCCTCCATCCAATGATATCTTTGGTGCGATCTCATCTCCTCCTTGCTCCTTCAAGCTTCCTTACACTCCTTGATCATCCTTTCCATGATCTCCATTGGCTCGATTGTGCTCTTTAAGACCATGATAAGCCCTTGGCACATCATCCTCTCTCCCTTGAAAAGGATTTGGCCTAAAATCTGCATCACTATCAAACAAGGATAAGTCTGAAACATTAAAAGTAGCACTTACATTGCCAGATTCACTAGGAAGGTCTAGCTTGTATGCGTTTTTGTTGATCCTCTCCAAGACTTGGAATAGACCATCTCCACGAGGTAAGAGCTTAGACTTTCTCTTTTCAGGGAACCTCTCCTTCCTTAGATGCAACTAAACAGAATCTCCAGGTTCAAAGATGATCTTTTTGCGTCCTTTGTTAGCATTCTTCATGTAGTGTTGTGTTTTCTTCTCAATTTGAGCTATAACTCTTGCATGAAGATCCTTAACAAAGTCGGCCTTTCTTTCACCATCCATGTCGACTTGCACACTCAAAGGTAAACTCAACAAATCCAATGGGGTTAAAGGATTAAAGCCATACACAGTTTCAAGAGGTGAATGTCCAGTAGTGCTATGTATGCTTCTATTGTATGCGAATTCAACATGAGGTAGACAATCCTCCCAAGTTCTTAAGTTCTTCTTAATTAATGCTCTAAGTAAAGTTGACAAAGCCCTATTAACTACTTCAGTTTGACCATTGGTTTGAGAATGACAAGTAGTTGAAAATAACAACTTAGTACCTAACTTAGCCCATAATGTTCTCCAAAAGTGACTTAAGAACTTAGCATCTCTATCACTCACAATCGTCCTAGGCATTCCATGTAGTCTAACAATCTCTTTAAAGAACAAATTAGCTACATTAATGGCATCATCCGTTTTAGTGCATGCAATGAAGTGTGTCATCTTAGAAAACCTATCAACAACCATAAAGATAGAATTTTTACCTCTCTTAGAACGAGGTAATCCTAACACAGAATCCATGCTAATATGAGTCCATGGTTCATGAGGAATAGGCAAAGGAGTATACAATCCATGAGGCTTAGATGTAGATTTAGCTTGCAAACAAAAAATGCAACTAGAAACATGCTTTCCTACATCATATCGCATCTTAGGCGAAAAGAAGTGTTCATGCAATATCTCATAAGTTCTATCAACTCCAAAGTGACCTATTAAACCCCTTTCATGTGATTCCCTCACAAGCACAAAACACAAAGAGCAAGAAGGCACACACAATCTAGATTCTTTAAACAAAAATCCATCATGCTTATAATACTTTCCAAATCCAGAATTTTCACATGCTTTAAAGATTTCACCAAAGTAAACATCACTAGCATACAATTCCTTAATAAACTCAAATCCAAGAAACTTAGAATCAAGCATGGAAAGTAAGACATACCTCCTTGATAAAGCATTAGCTACAACATTCTCCTTACCTTGTTTCTATCGCACAACATAAGGAAAAGACTCAATAAACTCACTCCACTTAGCATGTCGTTTGTTCAACTTGTGTTGGCCTCTCAAATACTTCAAACTCTCATGATCCATATGAATCAAAAATTCCTTAGGCCATAGATAGTGTTGCCAAGTTTGTAATGCTCTCACAAGAGCATACAACTCTTTGTCATAGGTTGGATAATTCAATGCAGCCCCATTCAATTTCTCACTAAAATAAGCCACGAGCTTCCCACCTTGCATTAAAACAGCTCCAATTCCAACCCCTGATGCATCACATTCAATCTCAAAAGTATGGTTAAAGTTAGGTAAAACAAGCAAAGGATCATTAGTTAGTTTTTCCTTCAAGATCTCAAATGCTTCTTGTTGTTCTTTTCCCCACTTGAATGGTGCATTCTTCTTCATCACACTAGTAATAGGTGCGGCTAAGGTGCTAAAATCCTTAACAAACCTCTTATAGAATCCGGCTAGTCCATGAAAAGATCTCACTTGACCAACGTTGGTGGGGGTTGGCCATTCTTTAATTGCCTTGATCTTCTCCACATCAACTTCTATACCTTGCGATGACACCACAAAACCAAGAAAAACAAGCTTGTTTGTGCAAAAGGTGCACTTCTTAAGGTTAGCATACAACTTTTCAACCCTAAGTACATCTAACACACATCTTAGATGCTTAACATGTTCATCTAGGTTTCGGTTATACACAAGTATATCATCAAAATAAACAACAACAAACTTGCCAATATAAGCTCTCAAAACATGATTCATTAACCTCATGAAAGTACTAGGTGCATTAGTCAATCCAAAAGGCATAACTAACCATTCATACAATCCTAGCTCAGTTTTAAAGGCAGTTTTCCATTCATCACCCTCTTTCATGCGAATTTGATGATATCCATTCTTAAGATCAATCTTTAAAAATAAATAAGCACCATGCAATTCATCAAGCATATCATCTAATCTAGGAATAGGGTGACGATACTTTACCATTATGTTGTTTATTGCTGTACAATCAACACACATTCTCCAAGTCCCATCCTTCTTAGGAACAAGCAAAACAGGAACTGCACATGGAGAAAGGCTTTCACGCACAAAACCCTTTTGTAGTAGCTCTCCAACTTGCTTCTCTAACTCCTTTGTTTCTTCAACATTTGTCCTATAAGCTGGCTTATTAGGTATTTGCGCTCCAGGGATGAAGTCAATTTGATGTTCAATTCCCCTAATTGGTGGCAAACCGCTAGGAATCTCCTCAGGAAACACATCTGCATAATCACTCAAAAGAAAAACAATGTTGCTTGGAAGCTCTTTTTCCAAGTTGTTAGTGGCAACAAGTGTATTTTTAAGCAAAAGCAAGATCAAAACAGAATTATCATTCAAAGCTTCTTTAATCTCACTCTTAGTAGCTAACATACACTCTTTAACAACTTTCATAGAACTAGCATGCTTATCAACCAAAACAGATTTGTTGTCAACGCAATTCACACTAGAACTAACATGCTTATCCTTTTCTAGAACCCTATATTTCGATTCCAATTTAGCAAAATCCTCTTTCAATTTCAATTGATCTTTTAAAGCTTCTTAAGGTGATAAAGGAATCAAAGTAATAGGATGCTTACCACAAACAAAAGAATACTTATTTGTCTCACCATCATGATGGACCTTATTGTCATATTTCCATGGTCGACCAAGTAAAACATGCGTGCTTGCATTGGTAGAACATAACATAGCACCTCATCATTGTACCTACCCAAAGAAAGAGAAACTAAAACTTGTTTGTTAACCTTAATCTCCTCTTTATCACTGAATCATCCTAAACTATAAGGCTTAGGGTGTTTGGTAGTGGGTAACGACAACTCCTTCACCAAATACACACTAGCTATGTTTGTACAACTTCCTCCATCAATGATCACACTACTAGGTTTCCCACACGCATACATTCTAGTATGAAACAAATTTTCCCTTTGATTGTACACATCTCCTTTAACATAGGCATTTAAAGTTCTTCTTGCAACCAAGTTCAAGAGTGCCGATGTATTATCATCATAATCTTCCTCATCATCATGCGACAACCCTTTTCATCATCTCCATCACCACTAGATCCTAATGCAAATTCTTCATCTTCACTTTCAATTTCTCCATAGTCATTAGTGAACATAACCTTCTTGTTAACGCAATCTTTAGCATAATGACCATATCCTTGACACTTAAAACACTTAACATGATTCTTAGAAGAAGAACTTGATGAAGACTTGGAATCGGTTTTAGGGCTTGTCCCCTTTTGCGCAAACTCCTGCTCTTTGTTGGATGATTTCTCATCTTTCTTAATTGGAGTCTTCCATGAGCTTGATGATGATGCAAAGCTCTTCTTAGCGCCATTGCTTTTGACTTGGCTCTCGGCCTTCAAAGCATGTTGAAGCAATTCCTCAACATCATAGTGTTGTTGCATCTCCACTATATCATGAATATCTCTATTCAAGCCCGCCATAAACCTAGCCATAGTAGCTTGTGGAGCTTCATCAACCTCGGCCCTAGACATCAACAACATCATCTCGGAATAGTACTCATCAACACTCCTTGTTCCTTGCCTCAAAGATTGCAAGCTTTGATAAAGAGAATTGATATAGTAGCTTGGAACAAATCTCTTTTTCCTAAGGCTTTTTAATTACAACCAAGTTCCAATAGGTGTCTCCAAATTTCTCCTCCTTGATTGCATCAATTGATTTCACCAATTCAAAGCATTCTCCGAAAACTCAAGGGTAGCAATTTGAAACTTCTTGGATTCGGCATGGGGGTGATAGTTAAAGTACATGTCCAATTTTAACTCCCACTCCAAGTAATCCGATGGTGTCCCTCTCCCATTGAATTTAGGGATTTTATACTTGATGTTGTCTTTAGGCTCATCTCTTGGATCACCTCTTCTAGGCCGCAAATTCTCATTGTAGGCTTGACCCCCAAGCTCTTGTTGCCTCAATCTCTCCATAGGATCGATTCTATGAACGATATGTCTTAGTGGTGGAGGTTGAACTCTTTCATTGTTGTGAGCGGCATTAGCTCCTTGTTGAGGTTGTTGAGCTTGTTGATTTCCAGCTTCTAGATTTTCCAATCTAGTACTCATGGTGCCAAGTTGTTGAAGTATTTGTTGTAACATGGCAGCTGTGCTTACTTCTTGATTTGGTTCTTCTTATCTATCTCCCATGGTTCCTACAAAAAGAATAAAAATTAGTAGTAAAAATCCTCACAAGTGTGTGTGTGTATATACCTTGATCGTGCTCTCGTATTTGCACTGAATTCCTATGGATTGGCGGTCCACTACTCTCTTGATGATCTCACAAGATTATGCCTTTTACTAGCTTCAACAGGCCTAATAAGAGCAACTCCTAGAGAACTCCTTTCTTCTCGTGACCTACTTGAGGATCAAACAATTAGTAGCAAAATTTTTGTGAATCAAAAGGAAAGTGATCTAAACCAAAACCAAACCACTTATGCAGGCTCCTTATGTCGAATAACTTCTCCAAACTTGCTGCACAAAAACTCAATTCAAACACAGTTCAAACAATCAAATCAATTAGAAAACCCTAGTACCACTTAATTCCAATTTTATACCACTTATCTCCAATAGGGTTTGTAACCTGAAATTCTTCAAATTAAACCTTAATTCACAGCAAAAGCAACCCAAGAATCTCAATCACACAATCAATTAGGGCTAATTGCAACCAATTCAATCAATTGCACAAGATAAACCCTAATCCCCAAATTTCCCAAACAAAAACCCTAGTTTTTGTAAAAAATGATAACACCACAGATTTTTTTTATTTTTTTCAATATTTTTCCCAGAAAGATCACACTAAAAGAAGTCTATAGCTCAAATTTCCCAGCTTTCCGAGCTCAAACGAATCCAGAACAAAAATCACAAGTTTCTAGTCGATTTTTTTATATATATATTTTTAGATATAACTACTAGTTATAAGGACTCTAAATCTGAAATTTCAAAACAAACGAAGTTAAGATGAATCTGCTATGATTTTCCAAAGTTTCTGAATTTTTTGAATTTTCAAGGTAGGGTGGTGCGAAGAGGGTTAGATGAATTTTTTATGGATGAAAAACTTGATGAATGATGAAAAGAAGGATAAATTTACCAATTGAAGATGACAACCAATGCTCTGAATACCAGTTAATACGAATCTAGTTGTGTTAGATTCAAATCCACCTTTGAGACCCGCCAAAGATCAACTTGAAACACCAATACTCCTAGACTTGTATGAGTCGATAAAGCTAACCTTCGTCGACCTTAAGCCCTCAATTAGACCTGCAATTGAACACTTAAGATCACAAGATTCACAAATAATTAAGCAATCACAACCTAATTGTTTGCTAGGACTCTACAAGATTGAAGAACCCTAAGTTTGCTCAAACTGGAAAAATGAAGCTAAGATAATCAATTGGGTGAATAAACGTCAAATCTTTATTGAAAACTTAACTTGTGTTTACAAGAGGGGGAAAGACCCTTTATATAGTAGAGGGGTCGATGCATTTACCCCCTTAAACCTCCTCAAGGGCGGTTTACACATAAAGGAAGGAACAAGGAAATTACCTACACCTAGTCCTACTAGGAAAAGTAAATACATAACTTAATTAACCAAGGATTGGACTTAGTCAAACAAGGCCCAACCCAATGTCTTCTAAACTAAATAAATAGCTAATCTAAGATATAATTAAAGGCCCAATTGGCCGAATTACACAATGTAAGCCCTAATGACCATCGGTTGCAAGCATGGTGCACAACTTGGAATCGATGGGAATATTCCTTTGCTTAATGTCTTCAATGCTCTCCAATTGATCTTCAATGGACTTCAAGCCTTCAAGATGACTTCGAACAAAGACCAATAATGCTTCCTTCAACCTTTTATCCGTAGCTCTAGTTATAGGACCTAATGGCATCACCAAAGGATCAAATGGCATCTTTTGTGCGATTCCTCCATCCAATGATATCTTTGGTGCGATCCCATCTCCTCCTTGCTCCTCCAAGCTTCCTTGCACTCCTTGATCATCCTTTCCATGATCTCCATTGGCTCCATTGTGCTCTTCAAGACCATGATAAGCCCTTGGCACATCAAATACCTTTAGCATAACCTTTACTCCCTCACTCCGCTCGTCAATATATTTTAACATTAGAAGTTTTCTTCCACTGACTCCGTACTACTTCAAAGGAGTCTTAAATCCCTTACTATCAGTGCTTCAACAGTGTCAAGCAATCATCAATTCGACAGCCGTTAATGTTTACAAATTCTAATACGAAAAACTTCTGATTCTTCTTCCTTGAAAGATCATAATGTTCACTTACAAGGTACACGTTAACGTTCGGAGGGTCATCACATTTCATTTAGGGTGGGATGGTGTAATACCATAAAAATTTACAATTGATACTGATCGGTCGTCAGCAATTATAAAAATAATCCCCACAAAAACTAACTAAAATAGTTAGGGCAAGTAGGGGTCGAATCCCAGAGAGAAGGGTGAAGAACTTTATTCCCAAGAACAAATTTTTTCCAAAAATTACTTAGAAAGCAGGGGATTAGAATTATCAATTGAAAAGAAAATAATTAAACTAAGAACAAAACAAAGTAAATTAAATCTAAATCTAGGGCAAATTAATAAAGAAAACAATAATTAAAAGGCATACTTCTCCTATGGTATGAATCAATCAATTTAACTATGAATCCTTGATTTAAAAGATGAATTCAATATTTTATTCCTAATAATACTGGCTCAGGTCAAACCTATCATGTATATTAGACAAGATATCCCTTTTGGGGCTTAAATTATCCCTAATATTCCTTCGACAATTGATTTCCCTTTTGGGGCTTAAAAACCACCTAAGAACAAAAGATTAAGAACAATTATTTTTCACACATGAAAACCAGACACCAAGCAATTTCTCGGTCGGTGATAAGATTGTCCCTTGAATGGAGTGGTTAATTCTCATCCAATTGCTATATACAATCAAACTTGAATTGTTAATTCTAAGCTTGATCTAGCCATAGATCTATCAACTTACCTCTTCAGCGGCCGTTCCAAATTAATAAGAATCAAGATCATAAAATAATATAGAGACGCACTTAATACTATCAAAAACTCAATATTAAACTATAAGTATAGAAATCTCATCATAATCAATTGATTGAATTCACCCAAGGATAAGAAGTATTAAGAATTTAGCTACTCATGGATTTGGGAAAATCCATGAGAGACATACAGGACTAGAAGGAACGAAATCTCCTCCTTGGAACCCTAGGGATGCCGCACCTCTCTATGCAAAGAGAAGGTGTCGGCACACCTAGCCTAAAACTAGAGAAAAAAAAATAAAAGTAAAGAAAGGTAGAAAAAGAGAATTATGAGTTGTGTGATTTGTGTTACAGGAGGTGGCTATTTATAGTGGACTAATTAGACTCCTCATAGACTTAGGAAAGGGTCTAGGACGGTTCTAGGTCTAACTTGGACTCCAAGTTGGATTAAAAGTCTTCATAGAGTAGAATCCAAGTCAGAATAGGATCCTGGAATTTTCTGGATTTTTGCAGAAACTTGAACGGAAGATTCGGACTTGAAGATGTAGAACTGGGCTTTGGACTTCAAAGGAAAGTTGTAGATCTCGGAATTATCTTTCCAACGGCTACTCATGGATCTAAAACATAAATCTGAGCAGAAAGTTATGGCCTTTCTACCGAGACTGCGCTGAATCCTAATCCAAATAGGACTAGTTACGGGAAATTACGAGATTTGGATATTTTGGAGGGTTTATGCGGCACCAATTGGGATTTTAACTCCAATTGTGGGCTTATATGAGCTGAGTATTACCCCATATAAAATATTCAAAAATCCTTAACTTTCGGGCTTCTTCTGGGCTTGGCTTCAATCCTTTGCAGATAAGCTCCAAATCTTCAATTCTTTTTTTTTTGCCAAACAAATCTTCAATTCTTGCTTCTTGAAATAATTCTTCAATTGTCTTCAAATCTTCAAAATATCTTCAAATACGAACTTCGAATCTCCAAATCTTCATTCCAAATAGCTAAGTCCATAATTGAATAAAAAGTCATCAAAATAGCTCCAAAAAGAGTGAAAAACAATAAGTTTCCACTTTTCTTGTCTTCATAACCTAAAAACACAAATACTAGTAAAATAGGATAAAAATATATATAAAAGTGGCAAAAATCATAGAAAAATAACTATAAAAATAGTGTGAATTTTGGCTCGATCATATTTTCCCCCACACTAAACCTTTGCTAGTACCTATCAAACTAGTGCAGACAAACTATGCAAACAAAAATTAAGATTAACTTTTAAAATCTTATGAAATTTAGGATGAGTTAATCTTATGTTCAAATCTTTTGAAAAACTTTGAATGCATACATATATTAAAGATCAATTCAATTATGAAATCAGAATAACAACGAATAGTAAGAGTATCCAACTCAAAGGATCAAGAAATAGCAAGCATCCTTATTCTTAAGTAGCCATAATTAAAGTAGCTCTAATCACTTATCATTCATCACACTTATAACTACTTCTTCCTATAAGCTTATGTCTTCATCTTTATATCCATTACTCAAAGGATTGTATCATGAATACAAATCAAGAATTTCGCATGGGTTATAATGATTTTCAAAGGGTAATTAGGTTTTTTAGAAAAGTGAGGTTACTAACCTCGAAGTGTTCATGATTAGGGGTTACTAACGCCCTTTATTTTTTATTTTGAGGCTACTAGCACTCTAGAGGGACAATATTTCTGCTGGTCCATGCCTCTTATCCTCTTCCCAAGGGTTACTAACTCTTTATGTTCAAAGAGAAGAGTGACAACAATGGATTTTTTTTTAAGACAGAAAATATCTCTACTCCTCTTGCATGAAAACACTTCTTTTTATGAAATTTTTTTTTAACTACCCTTTTATATAGATAGTCCCCCACACTTATTCTTGATATATCCATAACATACTTTCATAAGTGTATTTTCAATAAAAATTAAACACAAGTTCTAGAAATAGGCAATCATAGAAATAATCCATGGTAAGCAATTATCACAGACTTCAACTATACATAATCTAAGAAATAAGATATCATGCTATAAATCAATCAATGAATCAAACATTAATCTTCAATCAAAAATCAAATCAATAACTCAATATATGCATAAAATTCAAAATTTTGTCAAAATTTTCGAAAAAATTATACCCATTTTCTATGCAATTTCTATATGCATGCAGATTCTCTCCCCCATACTTAAAAGATACTCTGTCCTCAATGTGAAAATAACATATACTTACAAGTGTTGTATGATATGCAAATTTATACCCTATATGACCTATATATGATAACTCATATCAAGGAAAAAGCAAAACAAACTATCAAAGCATGGCAAGAAAAATTTAATGGAGATAAGGTTTAAGAAAACTTAGTGGTTTAGTCCAAGCATAAGCTCCATTATCAAATCCTTGTAGTTGTAGTTGAAAGCTCCTTTTGTTCCTCCTTGGTATGGAATTCTAGAAAGAAAAAGAAAAATAAAACAAAGAAAAATTAAGGGTTAGTAAAAACATTGGGTTGCCTCCCAATAAGCGCATTTCTTTAAGGTCTTTGGCTAGACTGCCTTAAAGAAAACTATTCTTCAAGGGGGTGAAGGAATTTTGTGTAGTCCTTCAATAGATCCTTAATGAATAGACCTTCATTAAGAGTATTGAGAATTTGGTCTTGAATTTTGTCAAGTCTCGAAAGGATCGATAGTCTTGAGGCAGCACAATCGAAAGGTGGCTTCACAGGCTTTGTATGAGATGGCACGGTGAAAACTTGGGGTGGCACGGTGATGGCCGGTCCTGACTTTGCTTGGTGCGAAAGTGCAACGGATGAAACTAGGCAAGGCACGTACAGGATTGGACGTGGCGCAGAGATGGCTCGGTTGGAAGATTTCATGGCCGGCTGTGACTCGGTGGGACGCGCGGATGGAACGGAAGTAACCATCATGAGACATGGGTGGTGCGGCAATGGCCGATTGCTTCGAGGTCGAGGCTTGGCTAAGCGCGTGGACTGGCTCAGACAAGGCTGGTTTCGGTGGGCCATAGGACGTGGTTGGCTAGGCAGGAGGTGCGGATGGCGCGGCACTGACTTGTGTTCTTCGGGCATGTGGCTCGGATGGCCAGGCAGGATGGCTGGTGCGGCACGGGTTTGACCGGGCTATGGCCGGTCATACTTGCTCGGTTAGCTCGATCATATTGGCCTTGAATAACTTTCTTCGGTGCATTGGTTTGCTTCCTCCCTTGCTCCTTCTTGAGTGATTTAGTATTTGGGATCAGGGGACTTAGTGTTTGAGCTAAAGTCTCTAATACCAAACACACTATCTCTGGTGAATTATCCAATGTTGGAGTCGAAGTAAGACTACCAACAACCTTTCAATTAAAGTGTCTCAATCCTTGATAGAAGTGTCGAACCAATCTTCTTTTGTCGTAACCATGTTGAGGATGATTACCACATAGCTTCTTGAATCTTCTCCAGTATTTGGGAAAACTTTCTCCTTTTCGTTGATGAATACCTCCAACTCTTGCCCTATGTTGAGGAATTATATCTTGCTTCTTAGGTAAAAGTTGGCTTGGTTGATCAGTCTTCAGGGATGATTGAACTTCTTGATCGCTGATAACTTCTAGCTCCTTCTTGGTTTCTTCCTCTTGATCTTTCTTCTTTCTAAAGCTAGGGGGTTCAATTGCTTTAGAAAAAGCTTCCAATGCTTCATATGCGGCATCAGGAGTTCTATCAAACAAGGGAATATTGTCGATGCTATCAACAAGAATTTGATCATATACTCCTAAACCTTCATAGAAATAAGTAATCAAAAGTTGTTGTGATATGCCATGGTGAGGGCAATTGGTACAAAGCATCTTAAATCTATCGCAAGCTTGATAAAAACTTTCATCTTTTTGTTGTTGAAAAGCAGCAATCCTTTGTCTTCCTTTGGAAATCTGGGCAGGCGATGTTGATGAAGATTCTTCAATAGCTTCTTTCTTAACCCACTTAGAATTCACAACACAAACAAAATTGTTAGACTTCAAAGGCAATTGAGATGAAATTCTAGGGTGGATGACTTCACCATTGAATTCCATAGTCAATGAACCATTGAATACATCAATCTTGGTATGAGAAGTTCTTAGGAAAGGTCTTCCTAATAAAAGAGGACATTGATCTTTCGAATATTCCATATTCATAACAAATATGTCAATAGGAAAAATCAAATGCTCAACTTTAATTAAGATATTTTCTAAAACACCTTTGGGATAAACCAAAGCTCCGTCAGCTAATTGCAGAATGACATCAGTAGTTTCCAAAGGACCAAGATTCAAAGATTTGTAAAAAGAATAAGGCATCACACTTAAAGAAGCACCTAGATCAAGCATAGCATTCTCTATAATACTTCTTCCAATCGAACAAGTAATAGAAAACGTACCTGGATCCTTGCACTTAGGAGGTAAACTCTTTTGAAGCACAACAGAGACATTAGCTCCAGCACTTACCTTACCTTGTAACCTTTTCTTGTTGGTACAAAGTTGTTTAAGGAACTTTGCATAATTTGGAATTTGTTGAATGGCATCAAGAAGTGGGATGTTGACCTCAACTTTTCGAAGTATCTCCAAAATATCTTGATCATCATCTTCTTTCTTTGACTTCTTCAATCTTAATGGAAAAGGAACAAATCCTTTTGGATTATTAGGCTTGATTGCAGAATTCTCTCCTTCCTTAACAGCATTCGGTGCAACTTCTTTGTTAGTAGTTTCATCTTCAATCTTGATTTCTTTGACAAGCACTTGCAAATTTTCTTCTTTGGTGTAGCTTGATTCTCCTTTGTCTTGTTGTTGTGCGGCATAGGTTGGATAGGGTTCTTCCAACTCTTTTCCACTCCTTAAAGTTAATTGCACTTACATTCTCTCTAGGAGGTACCTTCGGTTGCGATGGAATTCTTTGTTGACCTTGTGTCTTGAGATCACTCATATCACTAGCCAGTTGCTTATTTGTTTCCTCATCATCTCCATAGCTTCTTTAATTAGTTGCATCTCGGTGGAAAAAGCTTGCCAAGATTGAAAATTAGACCTTTGAAAATTCATTGGTCTTCCTTGATAGTTACCTTGGTTCCCATATTGTTGACTTGGTTGCTCAGGTCTCCAATAAGGTTCAGGCTTTCCTTTGACAAGCTCCTTGTATTCCCATAGCATTGACTTGTTGCTTGTTGTCTTCCAGAGTAGGGCACTTACCAGTATAGAGTCCTTGAGAACAAATACCACAAACCTTAGGCACACTTGAAAAATAGCGATTTGTTGATTTGTTTCTTGAAGTTGTTGCTCCAATGAGGTGGAATAGGTAGAAACTTCATTGACTTTTCTTGTAGGGCCTTCTCTTGAGTAGTCTTCTCGAGATCCAAATTGTTGAGTGTTTGCAGCCATGTTTTCTGCTAAAGTCCAAGCTTCGGTGAGAGTTTTGTCTATGAAAGCTCCTCCACTTGCAGAATCTACGGAAGATCTGTCAAACGGTACTAATCCTTCGTAGAAGTACTGGATCAGCAACTGTTCATTAATTTGATAATTGGGGCAGCTCGCACAAAGTGTCTTGAAACGTTCACAATGTTCATGCATTGTTTCTCCTTGGCGTTGCTTAATTCCGCAAATCTTCTTCCTTATGCTTGATGCTTTATGAGCAGGAAAGTACTTTTCGAAGAACAGCTTATTAAGGCTCGTCCAAGATGTGATTGAACCAGTGGGTAGGAGGTACAACCAATCTTTTGCACGATCCACAAGAGTGAATGGAAAAGTTCTTAACATGAATTGATCTTCAAGAATACCTTGAATACTTGTTTATGCACAGGCAATCTGGAAATCGGTAAGATGTCAGTGAAGATCTTCTCCAGACAAACCATGAAATTTGGGTAAAATCTGAATAAATCCAGATTTTGTCTCAAAGTTTCCTGTCGTATCTGGGTAACGAATGGCTAATCGTTTGGCAGCAACGTTTGGTGCAGCTAACTCTCCCATAGTTTTGGGCTCTTCTGCGTCGGACATGTCTTCTGATGATGTTGAAGCAGCAGAATTAGGAGAACTAGGTTGAGAACTTGAATTGGATGTCTCCTCGTCTTGTTGTCGGCTTTATGTCTCCTTCCTTAGTTGAAATAGTGTTCTTACAGGCTCAGGATTGAATTCTAAACCTTTTATACCACTACCTCTTGTTTTTGACATGCAACTTACTAGAAAAATCAAAACCAAAACTAAAAAGAAAAATTAGCAGTAACAGTTCTTAAACAAAATAAAAAGCAGAAACAGAGAATTTTTTTTTATATAACGCAAACCCTAATATTTTTTCTTTTTTTTCGACGCAAATTTTTTTTTTTATAGAAAAAACGGGAAAAGAAAATTTTTAGAGCATATTAATTCTTGGATCTAATCTTACTTCCCTTCCCCGGCAACGGCGCCAAAATTTATGATCGGTCGTCAGCTATCATAAAAATAATCCCCACAAAAACTAACTAAAATAGTTAGGGCAAGTAGGGGTCGACTCCCACAGAGAAGGGTGAAGAACTTTATTCCCAAGAACAAATCTTTTCCAAAAACTACTTAGAAAATAGGGGATTAGAATTATCAATTGAAAAGAAAATAATTAAACTAAAAACAAAGCAAAGTAAATTAAATCTAAATGTAGGGCAAATTAATCAACAAAACAATAATTAAAAGGCATACTTCTTCTCCTATGGTATGAATCAATCAACTTAACTATGGATCCTTGATTTAAAAGATGAATTCAATATTTTATTCTTAATTATACTGGCCCAGGTCAAACCTGTCATGTATATTAGACAAGATTTCCCTTTTGGGGCTTAAATTATCCCTATTATTCATTCGACAATTGATTTCCCTTTCGGGGCTTAAAAACCACCTAAGAACAAAGCATTAAGAACAATTATTTTTCACACATGAAAACCAGACAACAAGCAATTTCTCTGTCGGTGATAAGATTCTCCCTTGAACGGAGTGGTTAATTCTCATGCAATTGCTACATACAATCAAACTTGAGTGGTTAATTCTAAGCTTGATCAAGTCATAGATCTATCAACTTACCTCTTCAGCGGCCGTTCCAAATTAAGAATCAAGATCATAAAATAATACAGAGACGCACTTAATACTATCAAAAACTCAATATTAAATTATAAGTATAGAAATCTCACCATAATCAATTGATTGAATTCACCCAAGGATAACAAGTATTAAGAATTTAGCTACTCATGGATTTGGGAAAATCCATGAGAGACATAAGAAAACTTACAAGACAAGAAGGGACGAAATCTCCTCCTTGGAACCCTAGGGATGCCGCACCTCTCTATGCAAAGAGAGGGTGTCGACACACCTAGCCTAAAACTAGAGAAAAAAAAAACTAAAACTAAAGAAAGGTAGAAAAAGAGAATTATGAGTTGTGTGATTTGTGTTACAGGAGGTGGCTATTTATAGTGGACTAATTAGACTCCTCATAGACTTAGGAAAGGGTCTAGGACGGTTCTAGGTCTAACTTGGACTCCAAGTTGGATTAAAAGTCTTCCTAGAGTAGAATCCAAGTCAGAATAGAATCTTGGAATTTTCTGGATTTCTGCAGAAACTTCGACGGAAGATTCTGACTTGAAGATGGCAGAACTGGACTTTGGACTTCGAAGGAAAGTTGTATATCTCAGAATTATCTTTCCAACGGCTACTCACGGGTCTAAAACGGACATTTGAGTAGAAAGTTATGGCCTTTCTACCGAGACTGCGCTGAATACTAATGCAAATAGGACTAGTTACGGGAAATTACGGGATTTGGATATTTTGGAGGGTTTATGCGGCACCAATTGGGATTTTAACTCCAATTGTGGGCTTATATGGGCTGAGTATCACCCCATATAAAATATCCAAAAATCCTTAACTTCCGGGCTTCTTCTGGGCTTGGCTTCAATCCTTTGCAAATAAGCTACAAATCTTCAATTCTTGATTCTTGAAATAATTCTTCAATTGTCTTCAAATCTTCAAATACGAACTTCGAATCTACAAATCTTCATTCCAAATAGCTAAGTCCATAATTGAATAAAAAGTCACCAAAATAGCTCCAAAAAGAGTGAAAAACAATAAGTTTCCACTTTTCTTGTCTTCATAACCTAAAAACACAAATACTAGTAAAATAGGATAAAAATACATATAAAAGTGGCATAAATCATAGAAAAATAACTATAAAAATAGGGTGAATTTTGGCTCGATCAGATGCTATAAATTAAAATTGGAAGTAAGAAGAAGAAAAAATTTGTGAGTGAAATTAATTAAATGGAAAGCTTTGGGATTATATTGAAAAGAATTAAAGATTTATTGACAAGAAGGAAATTATGCCAGTTCAAATAATTTGAAGACTTATAAATTCTTCTTCTTCTTCCCCGTGACCTGCACCTCATTTTCTTCTCTTCATCGAAACCATTTCCCACATAATGGTTCAAGAATTATTGTATGGAAACCAACATGCAATTGAGGCATGAGCTTCCTCTTACGAAGTTGTTCTTGGTCTTGGGTTGAATAGTGGATTTCTTGGCCACTAAAGATGGATATATGAGAGTTAAAGGTAAGGAGTAAGTTTCAATGGTTTGAGCAACTTTGGTTCTTTGATTTTGCCACTCAACATGAAAACTAATTTAACTTGTTCCCACATAATGGTTCAAGAATTATTGTATGGAAACCAACATGCAATTGAGGCATGAGCTTCCTCTTACGAAGTTGTTCTTGGTCTTGGGTTGAATAGTGGATTTCTTGGCCACTAAAGATGGATATATGAGAGTTAAAGGTAAGGAGTAAGTTTCAATGGTTTGAGCAACTTTGGTTCTTTGATTTTGCCACTCAACATGAAAACTAATTTAACTTGTTGTTTTGGAACGTGATAAGGGTTTAAAATTCGGTATGGTTGAGTTTGGAGCTTTTTGGAGGATGAGCAAGAGAGAAATGGAGTGGAACTCAAATTTAATTATTGGGTAAGTGATATTCTAGTTGATTTGGTTGTCATCTTGATGTATGGAAATTAGAAATTGGTTGGAATTATATTTGGGGTTGATTATACTAAAAAATGGGGTAAGAAGTAGTTTAATTTTTGCAAAATTATGGTTCTTGTGGGCTGCCGGAATCTGGAAACAGATTCCGGTGGGTTTCCGGTTGACTGGAAGAAGAAGAAAAAAAATTGGGCTGGCAGCCAGGCCTGCAAGGCCCAGCTGTAGACACCCATTTTTGGTCTTACATATATCCTTTACTTTAGGTTATTTATTTCTATTCATGCATTTAGAGTCATTTAGGTCATTTTCAAATGCATTTTGACATTTTGGCAATTAGTAGGATATTAGGACTTATTTTGCTAACTTAGTATATCTCGTCTATTTGATTGCATTCGATAAAAGTAAAAATAGAAAAAAAATATATAGAATTTTCACTAGTAAGGTTATCATTTTAATTTTTGATGGACGTTTTTTCATTTGGGCTTTTATTTATTAGGTTTATAGCCAATCACTTTACCAAATTGGATCTTGTTTTATTAACTTAGTCCATTAATTCTAAGTTTGCGTGTCTGTTGCTTTGGATCATCTTTGTCTTTCCTTAGTTGGGCCGTATCCTGTCATTAACTTGGTTGGACCCAATTTGCTTTGGGCCTCATAGTCACCCTTGAACCTATTGTAACTTGAAATCCAAGTGCAATTTGATAGCCAATTTTAATTCCATTTTCCATTAAAGAGAAATGCAAAAAAAGAGATAATAATGTTAATAAAAAATAATAATACAGTTTATATTTACATTTTACTTTACAAAAATACAAAAATGACAAAAAGCTTCAAATTGATCTTTCTTCCTTGAAT